>PVJA010016660.1:0-43057 GCA_004027025.1 Myocastor coypus
TTTTTTTTTTTTAAAGAGGACACTTCATAGACTTAAAAACTTCTACTCAGGATAAACATTTTGAAATACAAGCAACCATATTAGTAGAGAACTGAAACAAGTAAGGGTTTTACTTCTTTGCCCATATTATGGGTCAGAAGGAGAAATGAGTATAACACCTAACTCCTGCAACCCACAAGATTTGTCTGCATTAAACGTGGCGAGGCAAAACTGGTATGAAAGAAAGATAATGATGATTCTAAGGCACCCTCAGCATAGGTAATCAAAAATAAAGTTTGCAGTTGGTTGCTTTATAACTTAAAAGTTTTATGGCAGGAATCACTGACAGGCTAAAAACAGTTTAACTTCTTTTCCAGGTCAACATAAGCAGGTTTTCTCCAAGTACTTATTGAAGTCCAGTTGGTTTTAGGGGGGAATGGATGTAAATCATAAAAAAAAGCTTTTATTTGGGGGCATTATGGCTTAAAATGCAACTTACTTTTAATTTCACAAATAAACACATTGTATCATTCTGAAAAACAATAAAGTCATGCACCTCTACTAGCAGATTTAGCACTTCTGACCAAATAAGACATCAACTTCTTAAAAACTGTTTCATGCACTGTACTGGATGATTTTAGGATGTAAATTTTAATGTATTATTTCTTTTTTGAACTTGAGCGGGAACCAGAGCGGGACGATCCAGAAGACCACCTGAGGTGCCTGCAAGACAACAGAGAGGGCATGTGCCGTTGAGCCAGGACAGCAGCCTTCATGCTAAAAGACTACAAATCAAACTCCTAGATGGCAGCAAAAGGAACAATTAAAAAATTAAGATGGTATCTAGACATCAGACATGAGCCCATTAATGGTATAATTGTAATCAAAATCCTCTACAGTCCAAAAGTATCTTCTCATTTCAAAATATAGCCACCTCTCAATTATTTAAGGTAATGAAGGAAAGCCTTGCCAAAATGCATAAAATTACACATAATGTACAACAAAGACATGTAAACTTGCTAAGGGAAGTGTAACTCAATCAATTTCTTTACTATACTACAGGAAGTGTAATAAGCCTATATGTAAAACAAATACGGCAAGGCTTCTAATTGTGTCTTGAGAAAGTATATTCATAAGTAATTAAGTTTTGGAGATCTAGGTCACACAAAATGACTGTACAATTAGTTACAGTGTTATATTCATGCAGCTAATATGAATAATTCAATATCAACCTGGGTAAAGTAGTGGTGTTCCGTAGGGGTTGGCCCTGGGCTCAGGGTTGTTTAGTGTTTTCACCAATCACCTGGCTTATGGAACAGAGAACATGTTCATTAAGTTTAGATGACAACAAACTAGGGGGTTATATGTGGCTAAGATAAAAATTTGCAGAAGTGATAAGAAAGCAACAGAATGAATTTCACTAAAGTACAGAGTAATTTTCTTACAAAGAAACAAATACATATAAACAAGATGATGTCTAATCATAGTATCAAAATGTGAAGAACTAAAAATCATCATTCCATACAAGATAATCCTACTGGTGAATTCAGCTATTATTCTTTATAAAACTTATTTTTACAAACTAAGAGGATTTGGACAATTGGAAAAATTATTAATGAAGTCATTAAAATAACTGGACATTTGAGAACTAAAGAAGTAAATAAATAAAAATAAATAAAATTGAGTAATTTATCAGCTTGCTGCCGAAATGGCTGTCGGTTAACAATTTCACTCCTCGAATTTTAAAATGGCAATACAGACAAGGTAACTTAGTAAAGGCACTTCTTTTAAGAAATAAATTTGTACTGCAAGAAGCTCAGATAAAGGGCAGGAAAACAATTTGCTATGGAAATCCACTTACACATACTTAAAGGAGAACAAGATTCCCAGTGATCTCAAAAATTTACATTTTATTAAGTGGCCTAGAATGCCTATCATTTTGAATATTTAACTGAAAAGAGCGTAATATAAAACACTACTTGCAAATTCTTCAACATATAGCTTCTGAACTATTCCTTAGAAAACAAAAATAACCGAGAGTTGGCTATAAGTACTAAGAATGAAAAAAAAAAAAAAAAAAAAAAAAAAAAAAAAAAAAAAAAAAAAAAAAAAAAAAAAAAAAAAAAAAAAAAAAAAAAAAAAAAAAAAAAATTAAGTAGTAAAACAATCAAAATAGTTTGTTCTACAACTTATTTCTCAACTAGATTCAAGTACCAAGTTACACAAAATATAATCTTGTTTTGATATTTTAAAGACAAAAATAATTTAAAAAGTTGGAACACAGAAGGTCGATACCTAATCCCTGACCATGAAGTCTATTAAATATACTTTAAAAACACCCATTCTTATTTCTACAGAAACCCAAACCTTTCAGGTGACCGTGATCTTGTTCGTCTTTTTTTTCGATCACCAGGAGAAGAAGATCTAGAACGACTTCTCTTTCTGTTCCTCTCAGGAGAAGATGATGAACTTGAATAAGATCTTTTTCGTGGGGAAGAAGAGCCCCTGTGGGACCTGGAGCTGGATCTTCATTGATTGAGAAACAAATCAAACATTTCATTAAGAAAAGAAATGAAGAAGACTGCTCAGTTTCCAAAATTAAACAATTTATAACTATGAAATTTTAATAAGAAAGAATACTTACTGCTTTTACTCAACAGAAGACTTCTGGATGAACCATGAAAACACTACAATTATTTTGACTTCATTTTTTAAAAAAATCCTAAGTATTCACTGATTGTAATTGAAAATTACTTTACATAGGATGTAATTTTTTATACAGTATCTTTTTAAAGTATATAAATAATAAAATCAACAGGTTAACTCTACTTATATGATTTAATAAATCAGAAAACACCTCCTTGCATTTGAGTAGAATGCATGTTATACAACTTCATTAAGAAAATACGTGTAATATTTCCTGGTGGAATTATGCAACTCATTAATTAAGATGCTACAGAAAAATGAGAGATTTGGTATAGGAACAAAAATGAACATTAACTACAGGAAACTGGCAAATATTCAAAGAAAAATGAGTAACTTAAGACTTGATTTATAGTTACCATATTTATTTTTATGAATACTATTCATGAATATGATGTGTTGACATTCACATTTTAGGCAGAAGTATGTGACTAATAAATGTAATTTTTTTTTCATTTATATATATTGGTTGAAGGAATTGAGCTCAAACTTCCCAAAAAATTCACCTTTGGGCTTAAAATAAAACCAGAAAGCCCAAAAGGAGAATTCTTTGGAAAGTTATAAGCAAGGAAAAATGTTTGGGAAGAATATCAAGGTTATTCTGTACACCTTACAGTGTTTCCCAAAGGGAATACCAAGAATTAAGCATTTTTAAGAGGCATTAAAATTAAAAAAAAAATGTAATATCAATAAGACAAAACATTTGCTGATTTACAGACTTAATAAAGATGTGTGTGTCTGCTCTCTGTAATAATTAAATTATCACTGCCCTGAAATGCTAGCTTTGACTTAAACTAGCATGAGTCATTGTTAAAACTGAGTGTGAATTTTCATGTTACCTACATTAATGCCTTTAGTATACAATTAGTAAACTAAAAAATAAAAGGCAGTGCAGTTTGACTAGTATCTGTAGAGAACAGAATTTTATGCAAATTATTTCCCCTTTACAATTTAAGTGAAACTGTAGGTTAACAGCAATGATTGAGACTGTTAAGCTAACCAATTATACTACATGCATTCCCTCCTCTTGTTTTTTTGAGACAGGCTCTTCCTAAATTGTTCAGGCTGGCCTCAAACTCTTGTCAATCCTCCTGCCTCAGCCTCTGGAGTGCTGGGATTACAGGTGTGTGTCACCATCCCTGCCTGCACTTGATTGGTTATTTTTATTATTCTGGCCAGCTCAGCCTGCTCTGGGGTGGGGGCTGGTGCAGCATGTGGTGCTGGGGATCGAATTGTGGTTCCTGTGGTTGACTAAGCTTGCCTAAGCAGGCACTTTAGACTGCTGAGCCATCTTGTTGGACCTGTACTTGATTTAGTTTTAAGAGGGATGTCTATTAGTCTACATGCAGTGTTTATGGTATTGTTTAAAATTGCAGAGAACTGAAAATATGTACGATACTCCCCATAAACTTTAATATAAACAATGGAGTTTGCCTTGCAACATAAATCATTTCAGGCAATTATTATTTTTTCTCCTTTCAGTAATAAAATTTATCTATAATATGCATTAATTTTGCTTGAGTCACACTATCAAAATTGTGTTGATTTGCTAGAGATCTGACAGTAAGACTTGGCTCACCTTCCTATTTCACATCTTACCACCACAATAATAAACCTTGGCCACAGTGTGAAACAGTCACCTTAACTCAATCATGGGAATGTCTTGGCACATTGCTGGCAATGGAAACATTTAGTGGTGAGAAAATTAAATTGAGGCAAGCGCATTATTTTCTAATGCTGAAACAAAGTTGACAAGTAGAAGCAAAATAATGGGGGAAAAGCAGCAACACCTTCTGCAGCCTATTTTTGCTCTCTGCTTCACAGAGAGATGCTACCTCATTCACCTTGATTTCGACCCACGAGATCTCGAACGTTCTCTGGAACTGGAACGAGATCTTGACTGCGAACTGGAAGAACTTCTTGAACGGGACCTGGAACAACATGGAAGTATTTTTTTTTTCCAGGACCACTTAACTGAGCTTTGTGATATGAGCACTGAAAGAAAAATACACATTAGAATTCATTTTCATGTAAATAATGAATGAACAAGATACACATCTAGAAAGTATTTTAAAAAGGATTTTGTTTTAATAAAAATGTTTAAAAATCAACCATTACTTTTATACACGAAAATCAGTAAACTATAATGAGAAGTCACTCGGGATTAACACATCCAGAAGACAGAATGAATGGTTTATTTAATTTCTCTACAGTGTTTCCAAAACATATCCTTGGTGTTCACCTAGCATTACATGTTAAAATGCTAGCATATGTATGTTGATCATTATGCTTTTTTATTTACTGTTTGGGAATTAAAATATATTGATAATTCTACCAGTTATACATAAAATTCACCTAACTCACATACTTAATTTGTTCCTACAGAAAAGGTTTCACTTTTTTATGAAAATAATTTTTTAATCACTATTTTATGCTTTCAGGCTTTAAATTCTAGTCAATTAATGCATAGCTAATGTTAGGACTTATCTAATATTTTATTCCTAAATATGACTAAGATTTTCAATGAACATGGTATCATTTGAGAACAGGATTTTTTGGAAGGTTATTTAAAGTACTGCTTTTTCTCAGTTAAAAATACTTTATACAATCAGAGAATATGTATTTCATATGATCAAACAAAAGAATACTCAAGTACAACACCAAGTCTACCTTTTTATTCCTAGACGTCCCAAAATTCTGAGTAGGAGTCAACAGGACTGGAGGGCTGAATGAGTTCATCTATTCAGAATACTGACATCAAACTGAAGTATTAAAAAATTATCTAACAAGTAATTATCTTAATGCCTAGAAAGTCTCTGTATTAGCTTTTACCATATTTAATAAATATCTCCTTTGCTTAATGGAAGCTGTCATTCTAAGTCTATCTCAAGAAAAGGCAGGATGTTAACATAAGGGAAGAACGTTTCAGATTAGGATTTTGCATTTCTGAAAATACTGAACATCTGCAGGGCATCAAGATGAAAAGTCTTAAATGGTGACATAATGAAACTTTAAAAATAGAAAATAAAGCTATTTAGTTAAGAAAGTAAAGTAAAATAAAATTTATAAATAAAAAAGTTAGATACTGACATTTTGATTGGTGTTACCCTTGACCTGTACCCGTTTACCTGGACCTAGACCTTGAACTTGAGGGGGAGGATGAGCGTGATGAAGATCGTGAAGATCGAGACTTTGATCGACTTCTTCTATTAGATTTCTTTTTATTACTATCTTCTTCTTCACTGGCATCAAGATTATATTTTGAGAGGTCAGCATCATCTTCATCCTCATCCTAATAAAAATTCAATTACATGTTTAGAATCTCAGGTATTAATGCTGTCTACTTAGGAAAGATGAAGAGGTCCATGTGGTAGGAAAATATCCATGGATTACTGTCAGAGACACAAAAGAAAGTTCTTTCTCATTTCTGGAACTCATCTATTAATTGCTCATCCCAGTTAAACAGGTTTTTTGTTTGGTTTGGAATTGGGGATTGAACTCAGGCCCTGGCAAGCACTTATTCTACTGAGCTATCTCTTCAGCCCCTAAACAGATTTGATTAGTATCTCCAGACAGGTCAAATGTAAAGCTGTAAGTCATACCCACTTCCTTGTCTGGCATGACCTACTACCACTTAGCAAGTTAGTCACAGAATTTTCAATTCTAGCTCCTTAAAAAATCCGCCATTCTATCACATTTAGTCTGCATTAGGAATCTGGCTTTTCTGCTACTGCAGTTACCTCTTGATTCATCTCCCTAACCCTGCTTCCTTGCTTCATTCACATCTCAACACATAGTGACTCAGCACCTCAAAGAACAAAGCAGATAAATACAACTTAACCTTGAGTGTTAAGCACGTGCATGGCACAGCTTATAAGACTTGCTGAACTTAGGAAGAGCCAGGCCATAAAAACTCTTGCCCACAGAACACGTATCTCCAAAGTGGTGCTAATCTCCTCTGTTCTAACCACAGTGGCCTATGTATATTTTTAAAAAACGTTGCTGGCTTATTCCTCACTTAGGGGAACTATAATTGCTGTTTTGCAGAAGCTGCCCTTATTCCACCTCTTTTTGGTGGCTCCTTCCTATCATTCAAGTCTCAATTCAAATTTTACCTTCTCAGAAATTACTTGCTAAAATTGAAGTAGCTCTTCTTTTATAGAGCTGCTAACCACATCACATTGTCCCTAACATTCTATGTGCACCCTTCTCCATTTACATGTGCCTCCCACAGAGAGGACAGCTCTGTCTTAAACAATACATCTTCAAAACAAACTGTTCAACACAGTGGAAGCTGTACTCTTTGTGAGTACATGTCCTCACCAAAGGTTCATGGATTTCAAAAGCACTTGTCACACTGCCTCAAATAAGACAAGGGGAAGTGGGTCATGGAAAGCACTTACCTCATCTAACTTATATTTAGAAAGATCAGCATCCTCATCCTCTTCTTCTCCCTCTGACTCCTTATCATCAACTTCCTTTAATATAGATGCAGGTCCAACTGCCTTCCCTCGATACTTTTTCTTTTTACGTCCAAACTAGACAAAAACAGTTTCAACGTATTCTTACAAATCAAAAATGCACTGAAATTAGTACTTCACAAAAAATATTTAGTACTAAGATACTTATGATTTCCCAGAAAATAGTAAATTAGTTGGAAAAGTCCCAAACTAGACTAACAAAAATGAGAAGATTCCTCTGCACTGAAGATATTTTCTAGTTTTCCTAGCTTTTACTCAATCTGCATACTTACATACCTCATCATATTCTCCATCAGATTCTTCTCTTTCTATATATTCAACGTTTTCTCTTTCATTGAAACCACCACCATATCCTTAAAAAAGAGGTGTAAGAGTTCACGTAAGTAACATTATGTTCACATTACTCACAAAAAAATAGAAAGCCTAATAGATGGAAGTTGCCTATCCATCTGGTACATTACTGATCTTTTAAAAGCTACTCATAAGTCACTTCTAAGACCAGTCTCAAAGTTAGGTATCTTACTTGTAAAGTCACATAACTATACTTCTAGAGCACCTCTATTTCAAACTGTCCTATGCAAAAAATAATCTACAAAGTATGTTAATAGAAAATACTTCCTTAAAACATGTTACAGTGTCTTAGAAGGCTTTTCATTATACTGCATCATAATTCTTCTAAGAAAAGTGTAGGCTCAATAAGAATCAACAATTAAATTGCACTTTTCCAACTCCAGAGTCTAAAGTCTTTTTTTTTGGTATCAGAAGGAACGGTCTACAGGATATTTAGGGTCTCACTAGATCGGAGTTGTAGTGATCTGCGTTTACAGCCTCCCAAGAGCTGGGATTACTGGTGTGTGCTGCTATGCCAAGTCTCAGTTGCCATCTCAGTGCCCCACTGCGCCTCTGGGAGGTGAGGCTGGCAAGGCAGGCATGGGGACTTTTGTTGAAATCTCTGGATCAACTGAAATTTTTCTAAGGTAAAACATAGTGTCAGTTACTAAGGAGAACTTTAAAAATTCTTACTTTGTAATTCCTAAAAATTATGGTAAGTATAAAGACAGAGAATAAAAGTCATCCTTTGTCCTTGCTTTAATAGATTTTAACATAATTGCTGTTCAGTAGATATTTAAGTTACTCAAGTTCTCTGAAATATAAATGAACCAAAAAAAAGTTTTCATTTTTTTTGTAAAAGAAAAATCATACCAATAAAACATCTTTCTATATACTGTATTCCATTCCAGAAAATGCTTTAATATTTTCCCATTCTTTCCTACAACCTACAGAAAAAGGAAGTTTATTGAAAACAAAGATATTAAGATAGATGGCATTAACTTGTATAACAAAGGTAACCCTTAGCTCTTTCCTGATATATGGAAAACATAGTAAGAAGCTTTCTACCATAAGAACATGAAGGTCATTTACAATAACTGGCAAATGACAGAAATAATATGTATGCTTCCCTCAATTCTACTACTTTAAAACTACAAAGTATGAAAAATTTGTTTTTATTCTTGTTACTTCCCCACTGCACTCCTATCTACAAAAAAATCAGACTTTTTTTATAGAGAGAAGAAATTACTTGCAAAAAGTGGTAGGTAGCAGGGACCACGGTTTAATTCCCAGCACCAAATGCCTTGCCCACACCACCCACGGGCACACTGAGCCAGCCATGGCGTCTTGGTGTAGCAGGACACACATGCAATCCCAGCACTGGGAGGATGAAAACAGGAGGGTCACTAGTAAGTCCAACCTGCATGGAGACACCCTGTACCAAATACATGAATTAAAAACTGGTAGGTTGGAAAGTAGAAAGGCTCAGGACATCTCAAGGATGGAAGAAGAAATCAGTGAGAAGGTCATCAAACATAAGCTGTGCCTACTACAGCTTACTAGACTGTCATATCTGTTGTATGAAACCTGGAAAGAGGCACAAGGTAAATCAAGGAGAATTTAAATGAAGACAGTTTCTTGTGATTACAATTTTTAAAACTGTGGAAAGAGCTTAAAATTTAATCTTAAAAGAAATCAAAAAGTTTTAAAGAAAAGGAGTTTTTTCAGTTTGGAAAAATGAACACAAAACACCTCTGTAGCTCTCTGGCTACAACTGCGTAGATTATTTTTTCATTGCAAGACAATGACATAACACTTTTATGTAATTTAGAAAGCTAAATGATAAAGTCAGATTTGAAGTACACAGATATGGGGCTGGGATCATTGACGATAATGGGAAAACTAAGGTCTGCCGAACAGTTTCATTTTACCACCAGCATCAGTGTTAAACTATTATTTAGGGCAATGATTACAAAAGACCATCCAAATAACCAGCAGGTTTCTGGGACCCATTTGTAAATAATTTAAAAAGATCCATGTTCTAGAGTTTGTATTTTTAGAATTTATCAGATGATTCTAATATAGACTCAAGTTTGAGAATTACTGTCTGAGTTTCAGAGGAAAACTGTCTAAGTGCCACTCTGTCACTGTTGTATGAGGATAACAAACGACTAGAAAATAATGTGTTATTTCCAATTAACCAGTGGGGTACCAGGTGGTGAACTTATTTAAAAATGTACTAATATTGCCACATATGCTTCTACCTACATGTTATAAACTAAAATTATAAGAAGAATTTAAAAAAATACATATGAGAACAAATTTCTCAGTGAATGTAGGGCAGAACAAACAGCATCCTCAGTACTGCTGATCCTGAGAAGATACTATTACGATTAATTCAATTTTTCGTTCTTTTGCAAATCATATAGTTAACATGAGGTTTTCTTACCTGTTCTTTCTTCTAATTTAGCATATTTTGGAGTGTTGCACATGTTACACTCAGATCTTCTGGCCCAATTCACATTACTACAACTATACAAATAAAAAATACTGTATCAGAAAGCTATGATATAGTATTAAAAATAATTAGACAAATTTCAAAAATAAAAATAAGGATGAAACCACTACCAAAAGTGATGTTCACTAAGCAACATTATGAATTTAGAAGATACATACTGGTTCAGAGAATTTGAGTTCCAACAATGAACTGAATGACTCAGCCAGAAAATAAAATCTATAGAGAGTAAAGTGTGCCCTCATGAATTTGAAAAAGACACAAATCATAACTATTTCAAATTAAAAGTCTCAGCAACTTTTCAGCCTCTAAATTCATCTGGAGGAGGAGTAGGATTATAATTCTCAAACCAAGGTCCCTCTCCCCGCTAAATTCCATAGCATACCAAATGTGCCAACTCAACAGGTTACAAGAAAATTTTCTACTATAAATTTAAAATCTACATGGCTGGAAATTTATGTAAGACCCTTTTCTGATTCAGTCCTCTTTCATATTCATAGGTCTCATTTCCATGGCAGAAAAGAAATTGGGGGAATCAACATAAAACTAAGTTTCGATACCAAGAAATAGATCTAGTTAGGAATAATTTTTATGCTAGGCAACTTACAATTCTAAGATTTTCCTTAAATAGAAAAAATTTTGTGGTGCATTTTACATTATTAACAGAAGTTAAAACACTGAGTTTTCTTCTGAAATTAAAACTTTTAATATACCATATCCTTTTTGCTTACCTCACCTTAAATAATTATTTACTGATACACACAGCCCATCATAGCAACAACTAGTATTAGGTTTTAAAATACAAAAATAGCTGAACTTTCTTTTCACTACAGTTAATGTGAAATATACTAAGTACTAAGTAACAACCAAAGATCTCTAACACTAGCTGAAAAACCAGTACGCAGTGACTGGATACACTATAAAAAAGGAAGAGTGGGCAACAATTTGAAAGACATACGTTTTACACTGCCAGTCATTAGCACTAAATAGGCCTCGGCTCTTTTCTGCCAGAGTCTTTCCTATTTCAGTGCCCCCGGCTTTCATCATCTTGGCCTCAGTTGTTTTCTCTGAAAACAGAGTAATTATGCAGTAAGAATCCAGGAAAAATAAGCTCCCCATACACAGAGAATTAATAGAACCTTAAGCACTCACCCCGACCACATCGATTACAGCTGGTTCTTCTGGCAAAGTTTACGTTTCCACATCTGGAAAAATGAAAAGCTTTTAGAGCTATCGCTTAAATAAAAAAAAAATTTTTTTTCTAAAATATTTATTTTATTTTATTTTTCTTGTTTCAGAACTTTTTGTTTGTTTATTTAATTTTATGGCCAGCTCAGCCTGACGAGGGCAGGGCTGGCGCAGCATGTGGTGCCGGGGATCAAACCACCATCCCTGCAGCCACAGAAGCTTTCCTAAGCAGGCACTTTAGACCACTGAGCCATCCTGCCGGGCCCCCAAAATGGTTGAGTTTTTACGTTCTCTCACACACATTTAGAATCCAGGAGCTGAAATTCATCTAAACCATGTTTATGCTAAATTAACTATAAAACTTCACAATTCTATGGAAAAAAAAAAAAAAAAAGACTCAGAAAGTTAGTGGGAAAAAATGGATCTGGAGTTAAAACCCAGAAACTTCAATTTTGTATTTCTACATTATTCACTATATTTGTGCTTTGGATCCTCTATTAGTACATATCCTTAATTAGAATGAAGTCTTAACCATTTAAAGTGTGATTTGGCTCTCAACAACTACTGACAAGGACTAGGAGTTACAAATCAAAATCATACCAAACTAATACTCAATACTGACAACAGTAACATAGATACACAAATGTGTAAAGTTTTGTAACACAATATCCTGGGGCTGGACCCATTAGGAAGAGAATTGATACTGTATAGCTGGCTTGACAAAACTTGATAAAATGTTGCTTTTACAGGTAAAAGGTAAAATGGTAACTAGATTGCACTAACTAAAAATGTAGACTCAATAAATAATTGAGTTTTATGGAATGTTTGTCAAATCTTAAACCCTAAACTTGCCCAAATCACGCCAACAACCTCAACACAGTACAGTGTAACTTTATGTTTGACATCAACAAACAGAAGTAAAGTTAATTCGTCCACATTATCTTACTAGTATATATCTGTATAAGCAAAGGCATGCTAAAAATTGTCAGTGTCACATAATGCTGAATTTTGTCCTGCGTTTATACATACTTTTAAACGAGCTTAACTCACAGGATTATGCATTTTATTCGATTCCTACCTCCAAGTCCCGATGAACTGTTAGACATTCACACTACAGGTGATGAGAACTACCAGCCAGAAATGTCAATCCTTCTGAATGCTTTCACTAAAGTCTTAGACTGATGGCATTCATACCATGTAATTTTGTCAATGAGTTAACGTTCCTTCACGTTTTAATATTGAACTACGACGAACAGCTACCAATTAGTGAGCACACGTAATATTTGTTATTCCTTACTTCTCTTCATTAGAGTGCAGTGCTTCCATTCCTACTTTTAAAACGAAAATAAAATAGCTTCCTTAAGAGTTCCGTGGTTCATAACACAACTGAAATGAAATCCGAGTTCGCCCCGCAGTTCTTTCACCACCGTGAACTCTCACTTAGGGACCCGAGGTGGCTCTGGCGCGGGAGCAGGTGTGGCGCGCTGTTCCGGGACGCGTGCGCAGAGACGTAGCTCCGCCGCGCGCCCGTCCCGCGACGAGACCCGGAGAACCGGGGCCAGCGCGCGGCCCTGGAACAATGTCAGGCGGGGTTGCACACGTGCTTCGGGCTTCCAAGGCGGCCTCGGGCTCAGTGCGCGCACAGAAGGCAAAGGGCGGGAAGGGCCACTAGTCAGGCTCTTCTACCCCGAGGGAGCGGACGCTGGCGGTGGCACGGGGCGCCGGGCAGCCGGACCCTGCCGCGAACGGAGCGCGACGCTGCGCCAGTACGGCGCCGCGCGCAGCGTGGCGGGCACACGGGGGCCCGGCGACCTCCCTCACCCGCAGCCCGGCCAGCACGTCACAGAGCCGGGCTCCGAGTAAACGCAGGCCGCACAGTCAAGAAAGCTGCTCCCTCCGGAAAGCCCGCCCGGCCCGGACGAGACCGGCGCCCTCAGTCCGCCGCCGCCTCCCCGGGGCGGAAGAGACAGGAGGCGCTCGCCTATACAGAAAATGCCCGAAGCCTCGCCGAAAGCCCGCCTGACGAGCCCCGCCCCAACTCGGGATCTTCGGGAACTCACTTCTTGTCAGGGCAAATCCAGTCCCCGTCGCTGACTCGGAAATTCTTGGTCGACATCTTAGCCGCCTCCACCGCCACAGCCGCTCGCAGCGACGTCTTCACACAGGAGCGCGGCGGGGGCTTTCCGCAGCTCAGAGCTGCCCGCGCACTGCCTGATCCCGCGCACACTGCGGCAGGGCCCGACACGGACAGTGCCAGGCCGGGGTTCCGTGCGACTGCCTTTGCGCACACTAAGGTGCCTGTGCGCTTATTGTTTTCTGGCGAAAACTTATAAAGCAGCCACTTTTTTTATGCCTAAACGAACGGGCACTGCCAGGACAATCTAGACAGGAGGCCTCCGTGGCACTAGACACTTCGGAGAGCCCCCTACAGGCGGGAGGACCCAAAGGAAAAAAGAACTTCCGTTTGGATGGGCGGGGCTGTGGAAGTGACGTATGACTGTGACGTGTTCAGGGTAGATGGGCCAGTGACCTAGCCCACGTTTGGGTGTAAATTGTTTATGCTTTTTGAGAAATTATTTTAATAAGGAAAACCTTTTTTTACTGATTATATGAAGTGTTGTGTAGAAACCTGCTTTTTTATACATAAATAGGCATAATATTTAAAGTACATAAGGGAAACAACCAATAATTTAGAAACCAGTGTGTGGTTAGTGTTGATAAAAAAATAACCTTTTTGTTTTAGAATCTCATCTCAATGCCTTCCTCTTCACATAACGTTATCCTTTATTTTGGATTTGTTCATTTTGGAAAAATGTGCCTTATGCTTATAAATGCATTCTATGTCGCTGCGTGTACCTATAGTTTCTTTCTTTCGTTTCTGTATCTTTTGGTATTCTCTTTGTGTGTGTGACAGTTTA
Organism: Myocastor coypus; assembly: GCA_004027025.1. Lineage (NCBI taxonomy): Eukaryota > Metazoa > Chordata > Mammalia > Rodentia > Myocastoridae > Myocastor > Myocastor coypus. Next base: position 14,115 of record PVJA010016660.1, read on the forward strand.
TACCTTCCTGTCCCAGGTTTAGCCACTACATTTTTATGAATTCTGGTATCTTAGTGCAAGTACTTTCAATTTTTTATTTGCTTTAATGTTTTTTTTTTGTAATTTTAACATGCTGGTCATTTAGGAGTTGACAGTTGTTGATTATATTGTGTATTCATAGATTATCCTGGGCACTGAATATTGTGTAGACCCTGGGTGTGTTGAAATATCTTGGGGAATCTTGATTATCTTGATTATTTTGTTCTGGCCATAGGCCCAGTTTGTCAAATCAGATGACAACTTCAATTTCATCTTACCTGACCCCTGGGTTCATGTGATTTAGCATTTCAAAGCTTTTTCTGTGATACTTTAAGTATATCCTACACATACAGGGATTGTTTTTGGTATTTTGACTGCAAATTAAATTATAGATCAATTCTGCCCTGCACACTTGTGAACATGAAATTTTGATGGGGTCCCTTTCTCTCGCTCTCTCTTTGATATGTTTCTCTCATGAGGAAGGCTCCTTCTCATCTTCTCAGAAATATAAGATTTCTCTTGGAGTTTTGGCTGCCTAGAGACCGCGGTTGACTATGGCCTTAATTAGGCAAAGTAGCAAGAAAGAAAATTGTATGGATTCCCTCCAAATCCTTCAAACTATAGAGACTTTTCTTCCTATGTTGTATACAAAGACATTTTCCTCTTGGTGTTGTATGTGTCCAAAGCTAGACCGAAACTCTTGCAGCAAAATCCAGATTGAACCCCAAATGCTTGTCATCCACTGAATGGATTATATATATATATATATATATATATATATATGTTAGTACATTGGAGAGTTACTCAACCATAAAGAAGGATGAGCCTGAGACATTTGTAGATAAATGGATGGACCCTGAGATTATATTCTGAAGTCAAATAAATTGAAAGTAAATAACCAAAATATATGATAAAGATTGTGAAATAGGAATAAATTGCTCAAAAGGTAGGGAGGGGAAAGGAAAAAAGGGTAAAATGAGAAAAGATTAAAGCAGAAACAAAGCTTTGTAAGTGAGGGAGAGAAGGGCTCAAAGAAGGGTCAGAGGATGGAAAGAAAGAACAATCAAGATATGATGTACAGGTACAAGTTTTCTGGGATGAACATGGTCATTATGTATATTTAAATGGTACTAAATGCACTTAATAACAGTTTAAAAAACCACAAGGTCCAGATTGACCCAAAAACGGATGGAAAGAAAATGATTTAATTTTTTCCTATACATTTCTGATTCATAGAAATCTCCTTTCTCTATTCATCTCGTTAAAAATATGGGAGTTCTTTATTGCTCCTGTTACTACTGCTACCACAAATTCACTTGATGCCAAGTATCTAGTCAAAGTTGTAAGAGAAGACTAGAAAATAGATGCAGGTCATTTCTCTGTTTTTGATTACTTTTCAGAGACCTAAGATAATAGTTCTTTGTGTTATCCTGAGTTTTTTTTTTTTTTAATTGTAATCATTGGGAATAGTAGGTTACAATGAGCTCACGGAATCTTGACTGGCATAGCAAATCAGAAGAAGGCATAAATTAAAACCATAATATAGTCTGGCATGGATTAACTCTGGGAGGGTGAGGCAGGGGATTGTAAATATGAACCCACTGTGGGCAATTTTTTTTTTTTTTTTTTTTTGAGACAGCGTCTTGCTATGCAGTTCAGGCTGGCCTTGAGCTCACTTTGGTATCCCAGGCTGGTCTTGAACTCACATTAATCCTCCTGCCTCAGCCTCCCAAGTGCTGGGATTACAGGTGTGTGCCACCACGCCCAGCTTACCCACTGTGGGCAATTTACCAATTGAGAGAGACATCTCAAAGTTTTTTTTTAAATTAAGGTTTCAAGAATGTAGCTCAGTGCATAGGCCTATGTTTCAATCCCCAGTTGCACCAAACAAACAAACAAAATTGTAACATAATGTCACTATACATCCATCAAAATAAATAAAATAAAAAGTTCAGACAGCATCAAGTAATGAAAGACACATAGTATAAGGGCACATTTATACAATGGTGGACTTGTAGGCATATTATAGCAAAAGTGAGAAATTGATCAGGCATGTAACTGCGTTCTCCTGCTGCCTGTCATGTAGCTAGCTTCCTGTATTCATCTGCCCTTGACTGCCTAGGCCCAGATTTTTCCCCTTAACAATATGTGGGGCCAGAGTGACTGTACCCAGCTTGTGTTTAAAGAATATGCAATGATTCCAAATTGCTTCGAGGAATTCAAGGATGTCGTGTTCGGGGAAGACTGGTCAAGTCAAGTCTTTTCAGCTCAACCTACTCTTCTCATATCCTCTCTCTCCTAGAACGTTCCTGTATAATGCTACCTGACACTAGATGACATCATTCTTACATTCCGTGTAACCAATCATGCAATAACCCGCTGTCAGCTATGTCCTTCCTGCTTGCAAACTGTATTTAAACAACCCAAACCTGATGCTGGGCTGATGACTTGAACCTCTGGGTTCTCCAGCCTGCTGGCACAATAAAAGTTGCTTTCTAACTCGGTGCAGAGTCTTACACTTGCTTTGATATTGGTTTTTCTCCAACAATAGAGCAACAAGAATTCTCTTAATCTACTGATACACGTATCAGTAACTCCATGTAGGCATGGTCTCCAAGTTGTGATGATTCAAGTCACAATTTTTAAATTCTGTGATGGATTGACAACATATTCAGGAAAAAAAATAGAAATTCTAAAATCTGATTTTTCCTCAATCTATTAATAATGCATACTCTTACAATTCAGGGCTGTACTAGGTAGCTGTACTTCTCAGTCAGTGAAAGGATCCTGAGGGTCAACAACTGATGCTCTACAGTGTATTGTGTTGCTGAGCTATTGAGCTCAATAAGTTAAACATACTAAATGTATTTTTCACTTAGAGTATTTGTAAGTTACAATGGGTTTATCATATAGCATATTCTCCTTTATAAAAGTTGCCTTATCTTAAGTTGGGCAGCATTTGTACTGTGAAAAATGTTACAATTTATTAAATTTGAATTTACACATGCCTTATGACCCTGAAATTACATTCCAAAATATGTCATAAGTGACATGCATAGTTGCATTCTTCTTATTCTTTCTTCTTCTTTCCTCCTCCTCCTCCTCCTTCTCCTCTGCCTCCTCCTCCTCCTTCTCCTCCTCCTCCTCCTCCTCCTCCTCCTCCTCCTCCTCTTCTTCTTCTTCTTCTTCTTCTTCTTCTTCTTCTTCTTCTTCTTCTTCTTCTTCTTCTTCTTCTTCTTCTTCTTCCTCTCCTTCTCCTTCTCCTCCTCCTCTTCCTCCTCTTCCTCATCTTCCTCCTTCCCCTCTTTCTCCTCCTCCTCCTTTTCCTCCACGGTGATTGAGCTGAGGGCATTCAGACAAAGCTATGCCCCATACCCCACTCTTTTTTTTTTTTTTAAAGATTTTGAGACAGGGCCTTTTAAGTTGATCCCCCTCCTCCCAGGGATGGAATATAAGGTCCTCACACTTGAGATTTTCAAAGTGCTGTGGTTATAGTCCTGTGTCACCACAGTTAGCTTGCTGTTATTCTTAACTGGTATCTTCTCCCTTGGTTGTTAGTGGTAGATTGAATAAATTTTTACATTGTCAGTGAAGACTCAGTGGACTCTATAGACAGCACTAAGATAGCAAATAACAATTCCACTGAGCAGCATGACTGCTAGTCTTTTTTTTTTTTCTGGTGCCAGGGATTGAACTCAGGACCCTGCACTTGTCAGGCAAGCACTTATTCTACTGAGCTATCTCCCCAACCCTGGCTACTCGTCTTGAACACAGTATTGGATTGGAAAGGCCAGATGTGAAGTTATACATGCAATATGATTCCATTTACATTTAAAAGCAAGGGAGCTAATCAAGGGCAATTACCCTTATGTGTGGGGAGGACATGATAGCTGGAAAGGGACCTCAAAAATGATGGCTACTGGAGCTGGTGAATGATGCCATGCAATTACTATTACAAAAAGTGACTAACTGTACTGGGTAAAGCTTTTCACAAGAGCCATGCATTAGCAGAAAAATGCTCAGTATGTCCAGGATAACATCAGTTAAAAAGTAAGATTTTATCGGGGGATGACCAGAGGAGCTTATTTGACTTCAAGGACTACTACTGATTTTTTCAAAGAAACATATTTCCAGAGTAGTGCAGGAATTTCTTTCAACTACCCTGACCCAAAGAAGAACCTTCTTCAGACCTCCCGTTCTTTTTCACCTAATTATCTGCTCACCAAACAATACTCTGATTGGTACTGTTGTCTTCCCTCCTGGGTACCCTTGCCCTGTCAGAGCGGAATACCCAGAGTGAGCCATGCATCCAAGCTACTCATCTAGATTAAGTGCTCGTACAGATGGATAAGTTTGCATTATGCTGTGCGTGTAAGTTTCTTATGGATTCTCTCAACGTGTTGGTCCCAAGGAGGTTAATTAGCTCTGGTGGACGTGGTGAAGTTGAGCTTTTGAACTCAGTAATCTGAAGGTGGATGTTGTGTGGGGGCTGTCTCTGCTTGCAAGTAACAGAAGTCAGAATAAAAACCGGTAAGCCTTCTTCCCAAGAGGGGTTAATGATGAAGGTTGTAACAAGGAGAGAGCGGTTATGGAAAGCCAGGGCAAGAGTGCACTGCGGATGCAGAAAGAGGCCAACGCAAGCCGCGCTGTGCCCCAGCAGTCCACAGTGCTCTTTTTCAGTCTTCCCTGAATTTCTCTGCGCATATTTCCTTTCGTCAAACTAGCCCTCTCTGCTACTTAGCTCATGCGACAGAAGATGGCCTGAGCAAGCAGGGTCCTCACCTGGCTCTGCCCCCTAGAGTGCCTCAGGTGACTTCCTTAGGGTGCCGCTAGCATCCTAGGGCTCTGGACCCTCTGGCAGTGTGCTCAGTGTATCCGTTGGGTCCTGGATAACTGAAGCCTGGAAATATTCTGCTGCCCCTAGCGACCGAGACCTTTGCGGCTGGACATTTTGCACATGGGCCTCAATCCCTATGTGGCCTTCAGGGCCCTATCACGGTGCTGTACTACTCCTTCCCCATGATATGTTTGCCAGGTGCCCCGGGAGCCCTGGGACTGGCACATATGGTATTGGCTAGAGATGCACAGCCAAGCTAGCTTTCTGGAGTTTAGCTGGGCACGACAATGTTTGTCTGTCATTCCAGTGCTCTGGGAAGCTGAGGCAGGAGGAACACAAGATTCACGCCCACCTGGGCAGCTGAGCAGTACCTTGCCTCAGAACCAAACAACAACAAAAAACGAAAATCAAACAAAAACCTAGAGATGTAGGTCAGTGTGAAGGCCCTGGATTCAGTCCCCAGTGCCAGAAAACAAAAATGTATAGCTCGCTTCTCTAAAGCCAGCAGAGTTCCTAATCTGTAATCTGTGATCTGTTGCTGCCACTCACCGCTAACATCACTATTGCTCTGCAGTCTTATATTTAGATCGCTAGAAGCATAGCAGAAATTACCCCACTCTTGTAGCATGGCCTAATCAAAGAGGTGAGAGCGTGTCATCTGTAGAGCTTTCCGGGCACTCCAGGGGAAAATGTGGGCCTGGGGCAAGGGATCTTGGGAGCTACTTTAACATCTCACCAAACAGGTTTCTTGACTAGGAAAATTCTCCCCAAAGAGGGGCAGTACAGCTATTGGATTCACAAGGAAGTGAGACATCCTTCTTGTACTGTTTATCCATCCGTTTTCTTTGACATCTGCATAGGAACAGCTAACAAACACTAGCTTGTTAGTGTGCTAAAGCTGTGTGTGAATATTCACAAACCCTCAGATCCCATGTACTCCAAATAGGTATTTCTTAGCATATTTTGTCACACAGCTGTTTTTCCTTACAATTTGAAGAAAAATGCTCTCAAAGAAATGAGAAGAGCTTTTGGAAGGTGTTCACGTTTAGCGGACAGGTGTTGGGATACAAAACCACTAGACTAACACTTAGTACATTTCAGAAGATGAGATTCTTAGGTATTCTGTGGATAAAAGGATATGAATGCTTCTATACATACTTCATAATTCTCCTTCAACTTAAATGCTCTGCTCATTTTGTAGAACTCATTGAAAGGAAATTTTCGCCAGCTGGTGTTTCAGAGCCCCTTATAAATTAATTATGGTGTTTACTAGCCGTGGAGGAATGGAGAAGTCTAATTAGGCCAAGGAAGCTGCCCCTGCTGAACACCAAAGGAAAAGCACGGATAAGGTGTCAGTCACAAATTTACTGGGGTGCTTTTCCTGAGCACATATGTTTAAAAAAATAACCTGGAACAATACAATTACATGCAGATTTATGGGAAAAGCCATAACATAATTACAATACAAATTGATTGAAATTTGTTGTCAGTGTACACCAAAATAACACTGCTAGCTGACACAGAACTTTGAAGGTGTCCTACAGGGAAGTGGGGCGCTTGGTGCTAGCAGGACACCATTCATTCACTCATTTGATGGGTAAGAATGGCTCCCGGCACAATCTCTTTCTGCATGAGGTGCACAGGGGGTTGGTGGACACAGGTGTGTAAGGAGCTGGGAAGCAGTGTCGTAGGGTAATGTGGACATTCTAGTGTACATAGCCAGCACCCTTGAGAGACAGCTCCCCTGATGCATTGGAGGAAAGGTTGTTTCATCACAAGCAATAGAAACCAAATCAGGCTAAACTTTACCCTGGGCACCAGTGAGCTGGATGAGCCTCATAGGGTGTGCAATTAAAGCTGGGTAGTCCATGGCCAGGCCCTGAGCCCCAAGATATTGCTGCAATTGAGAGGCTCTTATGAGATAACCCGCAGGCAGCTGCCTCTCCCTGTCATCCTGCCACCTGTCTCACCCTCTGTCTCAAATGTTCTTTTGTTTCCCTCTTTTATGGTTGAGAAACTCATTTACCCTGATGTAAACATCTAAAAATATTTTATGAATCTACATTCTTATAAAGCGATTATTAATAAGCAGAAACTATGATTTGAAAATCATAGGTCAAAATCTTAGATATTTAGAAGGGCTAAATGACGAGAGGAGTTGTCAGGGGCTGCTCAACAGCATGCAAATTCAACCTGAAATGCTATTTTGCCAAAGAAGAACTGTCCCCTAGACTACTAGATCAGAGGATAGCTGTTTGTGTCCCTTGCCTGGTGAAGAAATGCAATTGCTGTGCTTGAATTTCAGATTTCTACAGACAAATGGTTACAAGGGCCTGAGACTGTGATGGCAAACATCTACTTGGAGTTCTTTTTCTCTCTTTTATTTTTATTTTTATTTTTTATTTTTTTGTCTTTTTGAGACAGGTTCTCGCTATGCAGTTGAGGCTGGCCTTGAGCTCACTTTTGTAGCCCAGGCTGGTCTCGAACTCGCACCAATCCTCCTGCCTCAGCCTCCCGAGTGCTGGGATTACAGGCGTGAGCCACCATGCCTGGCCCATCTCTTTTAAAGATTTTGTGTGAGGCCTTGTTACTCATTGCTTCGCTCTGGCTTTGGCTCTTACACGGCCCCACGTTTGGCCTGATTGTTTCCATTGTTTGTGCCACTGTCTCTCCTTTTGCTGTAATCTGCGAGCCAGAGAACATAGTTGGAGAATTTTTGACGGATAAAAACTAGAGTACAAGAAAAGCTCAGGAACAGGAAAGTCAGAGCATTAATAGAACTCTGAGTTTCTCATGCACCGGGGCAGCATACTAAACAGGATGAGGCGAGAGCTGTGTCTGGCCGGTATCCTCTCCCCTCACATCTACTTCACGTGCTTCTGGAAGACTGACGCAGTTCATTCAAGGCCACGGCACGACACAAAGGATGAGTGGCTACCCAGAGTCATTGTTCAATTCTAACTCCAAGAAAGTCCCAGAAGGACTGTCCCACCTGAGAACATTTGGTGTGAGATAGACTCATAAAAAATAGCCCCAAACTGAGACTTCTGTGGCTTTTTATGGATAGAATCAGGAAGCAAGGGTAAAGGATAAAAGAAGGACAACTGTGCCGGAATTTATGTAGGGAACATGGGAACGTAATGGTGGTCTGTTATGTGATTGACTTTAGGGCCAATCTAAACGATAAGTCAGAGTAGGAGGAGGAGAGGGTCAGATCATTAATTTTATACAAGGATTTATTTTGGGTCTACTTGGACTCGTGGCTTTTTAGGCTATCTTTAATCCTCTAGCTATACATTTCTAGAGGTTTGCTGCACGTGGCTCTCCAAGTCCTTTATCTGTGCGTATCCAGCTCATGCATACCTCTGACCAGCTCCCATGAGGCAGCCTGTCTGTCCTCATGCTCCCTTGACTCCACATCCGGTTTGAGCTTCCTGTGCAAGGGTGTTCAATCAGAATGTCCAGGCTCGTGATGAAACAATAAAACCAACAACCTGTGAATTGTTCCCTTCTTTTCTCAGAGGGTCCCCACTAAGGAAGGGAAAGGAAGTAGGGTGTGATCTACTCTCATCTTCTTTATAGGACAGCTATATAGATAGAATAATGATTTTAAATAGGAGGAGAAAATAATTTTCTGAATTTTTCTAAAATTCTGAAATAGGTTCTCACTGGGTAAAGACTACTTCTAGTAAACAAAAGTATAAGACATTGATTTATGGAATGTGGCTTCCCTGGAGAATGTCATATATTGTTATGTCATTTTATAACTCTTTGGAAAGGATAAAATTGGGATGTTTAATAAAACATATGCTCCAATTTTGTGAGGTAATGATTTGCAAATCTTCTATGAAAACCTTGTGTGCTATCTTGGGTCAGTAGAAATGAAGAAGCTGGCAAGCTACATAGACTGTTTGAGATAATTAAACTTGATTGTAAGTTGAATGGTGTGAGAGACATTTAGGAGCCCCAAAGTCACATTTCTGGGTGGATCCGGGTTGCTCATCTGGCTCTGCCCTGTTTTCTGGTTTTGGGGTGCCATTCCTTGGAAAGACTTCCTCCTCTTCCATACCCTTCTCTCATGATGCTATTGTCTTGCAGTCATCTAAACTCCTGGAAGCATCAGCTACAGCGTTCTTCTTGCTTTAAGCAGAGTGCTTTAGGCATTTTGTTCCAGCATTGAAAATCTGGCCAGTAGAAAGATTGGTACCAAAGAAGTCAAACCACTGCTATAAGTGCACCTGCCCATGCACTGTAGAAGCTTGTGAAACTGGTTTTTGGAGATACTTGAAAGGACTTGGAGATTCTAGGTGAAGAAACCTTGCATACTATAAACAACGATTGATCAATCATCCTGATGGAATTTCACAGCAGAATGATAGGTACGTGGACAGCAAAGGCTGTGTTCTTGAGGTTCCAGATGGAAGTGGAGATTTTACTGGCATTTGGACTAGAGACCCTTTATGCTACATTCTGTAAAAGAATTTTGCTATATTTTGTCCATGTCCTTAAGTGTTGCATGAAGCTGAACTTCAGGATTAAAGACTAACTGATCTCACAGAGAAAACTGCAAAGTAGCCTAGGGTTTACTGTGTGATATGGGTACTTCTGGGGTCTTCCAGCCAGAAAGCAGGAGCTTTTAATGGAGTTAAAAGAGTTGAAACATTTACATTTTTGTCAGAAAATAACTGTAAGGTTAGAACCAAAAAATGATGGCTGTTGTTTGAAGAGATTACCACCATTAAAAAGAAACCAAAGAGTTAGCCCCAGTATGAAAGAACAGTTCCTTCAGGGCATCTCAAGAATCACCCCCATGCGCTGCAAATGCGAGGGTACAAGAATGCCAACATCTTTGAAGGGCTTTGCTTTGAGGACAAAAGTTTTAGAGTGTTATGCTCATTTAGGGCCACATAGGGAATGCCCCTCGCCTGTTGAGCCATTTAGGCACTTGGAGGCTGCTGTGGTCATGGTCTCCAGGGGCCTGGATGCTCCTTGTGCTGGTGACAGACCTTGGCATCATCCATGAGATGCTGATTTTGCAGGCATGCAGAGCACAAGAGTTGCAGTTGTAGAAGCTGTCACCAAGATGGCTGAGGAAGATCTGAGAGGTCACGTGAGGTACAAATTCAGAGCTTCTGCCAGGAGCCATTGAGCAGGTAATACATGAAGTGTCGCTGTGAGGCTGAGGTGGCTGTGGAGGTCTGAGGATGCTGTAGATGCCAAGAGTGTAGGTGGTCTGCCAAGGAAAACCCATCCAGAGAGAAGGTCTGGGAGCTGGAACCAGCAGGACTGTGGGAGCTGCGCTGCCCATGCCTTCTGGAGCTCCATCTTACTGCCACGTGCCCTTGGCACTGGGTGTGAAGCCCCAGGATGTAATATTTGCCTTGCTGAGGTTTTAGCCTTATTTGGTTCCTATTTCCTTCTCTCCTCTTTCCTCCTACTTGGAGTGGCAGTGCTTATCCTGTGCCACCTTGTATCTTGGGAGCATGTGAGTTATTTGGGATTTTGCTAGGATCTTACAGCTAAGACTCAGGCTTGAGTCTCAGAGGAGAATTTGCAGTTGTGCCTTCGACCAATGTTGGCGTTATCAAACCTGGGGCGGGATTGCGTGCGTCTTCCATTTTACACAGAATAATCACATCCTCATAGGTAGAATTCTGACCTTAATGTTGTTTCTACTTTAAGATTAGGATTTAAAGAGATGTGTTTGGGGACCGAGCTGACAGGGGATGAATTGTGGTGACCGTATTTATCAATTTGATCAGCTGGAGTGATGCCTACATTTTAGGGTGTGGCCATGTGGTTACGGTGGTGTGACGCTGTGCTGTGTCTGGCCACTGGTCACTTCTCTGGGATTAGTCCCTGTTCTCTGTTTTCCAGGGCTATGGGTTCAGCAGTTCTTCTCTGCCATGCTCTTCCGCTGTGAGGTTTCCACTTGGGATCTGGGTGACCACGAATTCAAATCTCTGACTCTCTGAGGTAAACAGGCCTTTCCTCCTTTAAGTTCTATGTGAAGCGCTTTATTCCAGCAGCAGAAAACTGACCCATCCAACGCCTCTGGCCTTTCTCAGCTCTGCTTTTGTGTCTTGGTTGCATGTGCTCTTGTAATGGCTGGAAAACTGAATATTACCTTTAAATTTATTTTAGGTTTGATCTGATGAGTCAATATTTTAATAAGTTCGCCAGGTTAGAGTGATTGGGCTGAGTCAGAAAAGACAAATCAGAATACTGTTTTCTCTAGGATTCATTTAGGAACACTGGCAGACAGAAGTTCTTCTTTGTTGGAGTTGCTAAGCAGGTATATGGAATCTAAACCCCATTATATATGCAAAGCTTACCTGTAGAAAGAAGTCAAACAGAAAAAATAATAGCTTAGGCTGAGGAGATAGCTTAGCAGTCTGAGCACGTACCTCACAAGTGCAAGGAGCCAGGTTTGATCCCAGTAACACATGCCATGCCTCCCCAGGTGCCAAGGTGGCCACTGAAATTGGGTGGGGTGGCACACACCTGTAGTCCCAGAACTGGGGAGGCTGAGACAGGAGGATCACTGGGAGTCTGAGCTGCATAGCAAGACCCTGTACCACTCAAATAAATGATTAAAGAAATAATAAAACAGAAAATAAGAAATAAGACCAGCTCTTAGATGGAGAGAATTATAGGAAAAAAAAAAAAAAAAAAAGGAGGCACCAAGGGCAGGAGAAAGTAGCATTTGAATCCCTGGATTTAGCTTTGCTTACGGCACGCTTAGCATTAGACTCCAAGGCATGCCAGCCAGGTCAGGACACTGCTTAAGCTACTTTGTGCTGGATAGCTGTCATCTGTCACCAACAAGGCTGACCACATGTAAAGTTTTTCATAGGCCACACTGGAGAGGCCTGGGAACTTAAGAGTACGCAAGCTAGGAAGGAGTGGTTCTCAGAGAGTAAATACTTTGGAGATACAAGGAATGTACTTACCATGAAGACTCTTTGAAAGAAGGATATATATATATATCATCCTTTATATATTTCCTTATATATTATTATATTATATATAATATATATCCTTATGTTATATATATATATATATATATGTATATATATATGGTCTTCCTGTGTTTATTCATGCATAAAGATTATTGGGATTTTATAGGACTATAGCTGTATCAGTATTTTTAGGTACTTTATATACTTATAAAGCAACATTGTACCTTTCGTTCCTTTGGTAAGTTTACCCTATGTGTGAACTCTTTGGGGGCTATGTGAGTAGATAACAGATAGTGTTTTGTAAGTCTGGCTTTGATTTAGGAAACAAAACTATGTTTTAGCAATTATCCCTTTATTTTTAAATTACTATCTGTATATATCTTCAGCTTCTCGCAGATAGGAAATGAATCTTATTATCATAAGCTCTTATGCTAACACTTGAAACATAGAGCTCAATGCTTGTAAAGAGAAAAATGTTATTTTTACCATCTCTGAAACTACACAAGTCTGACCAAGGTGCAATGATTCAGGCTCAGTTTCCTCCTACTCTGCTAAATTATTAGTTGGCACAACAGTATGTTAGGTTGTGATGAACTATTGTAGTTAAGACAGTTGTAAACATTGGCTGCAAAAAACAGAAATGTCTACACTACTTACTTATCATTTTAAGAAAATTTTATGTCTGTCTGTCTGTCTGTCTGTGTGTCTATCTGTGTGTCTGTGTGTCTGTCTATTTTTCTGTGTGTCTGTCTGTGTCTGTGTGTCTGTGTGTCTGTCTGTCTATCTGTGTGTCTGTCTGTGTGTGTGTGTGTGTGTGTGTCTGTCTATCTGTCTGTGTGTCTGTGTGTGTGTGTGTCTGTCTGTCTATCTGTCTGTGTGTGTGTGTGTCTGTGTGTCTGTGTGTCTGTGTGTGTGTCTGTGTGTCTGTGTGTCTGTCTGTGTGTGTGTCTGTCTGTCTATTTGTCTGTGTGTCTGTCTGTGTGTCTGTGTGTGTCTGTGTGTGTGTGTGTCTGTCTGTCTGTCTGTGTGTCTGTGTGTGTGTCTGTCTGTCTGTGTGTCTGTATGTGTGTCTGTGTGTGTGTCTGTGTGTGTGTCTGTGTGTCTGTGTGTGTGTCTGTCTGTCCGTCTATCCATCCAGGGTCTCACTACTCAGCTCAGACTCCTAGGGATCCTCCTGTCTCAGCTTCCCCAGCCCTGGGATTATAGCTTACTCCACCATGCCCAGAGTAATGCCTATCTTAAAGGAAAGTTTAAAGTAGTGGTTAAAATCTTGGAACACAATTTCTGTTTCATGTGCTGGTAGCCTTGGAACCTTGGTCAAGTTGAAACTTTTCATTTTTTCTATCTGTGAAATAAGAACAGTACTGCATCACATAGTCAACAAGGTGCATGTTTATAGCTCTTTGTTTTTTGGGTACCAGGCGATTGAGTCCAAGTTTATTCTATTACTGAACTCTATTACTCCTCCTCCTCCTCATTATTATTGTTGCTGGTTTTTTTTTTTTTTTTTAAAGACAGGGGCCTCCCTAAGTTGTCCAAAGTGGCCTCAAATTTGCAATCCTCCTGTCTCAGTCTCCCAAGAAGCTGGAATTATGAGCCTGTGCGACTATGCTCAGACTTTATGTGAATTTAAATGAGCTAATGTAGCCAGGTGTGGTGATGCATGCCTGTAATTCCAGCACTCGGAGTCTGAGGCAGGAGGATCACTACGAGTTCAAAGCCAGCCTGGGCTACATAGTGAGTTTAAGGCCAGTCAAAGCTACATAGGGAAACTCTGTTTCAAAGAAAACCCCCAAATAAACAAAAAATAAATACATATAAAATGTCTAACACTTTATTGCATAGAGATCAGTTTTCAATATCAAAATAATTTAACACTTAAGTACACACACACACACACACACACACATACAACAGTATAATGTTGGGGTGAGCAGGTGGTCTTCATGAGTTCAATCTGGGCTATCCTATGCACTCTTCCTGTGATTTCAAGTGAATTTTATAATTTCTTAGAGTCACTTCTAATAAAATGAGGATAATGACGGCATCTATTTCCAATGTGGTTCTGAGGATTAATTGAAGCAATCTCTCTAAAGCAATAAAGAGAGAGGCAGGGAAATGGTAAGTAGTCAATAAACATCAGCTGTTAATGTTGCTCTCAGCTTCAATCACATTTAGTGGTATAAATGAATATAATAATATCTACCTATCCAGTCTGTAATATAGATGAAGTATGATAGCATCCATGAAAATGTCTAGTAAACATTAAGTATTTGATAAATGTCCATTTTCTGTCCCATTTTATGATTCAGGAGTCAGACCAGAACTTTACAATGCCTCCAGGTTATCATTATAAGGATCAATTACATCTGTGTGTGAATATAGAACAAAGAAGACTAGGTAGGTTTGATCAATGACACATAGTGTTGTCTATTGAGTAAATATCATTTTGTTGGCTTGCTGGCCACTCTTCTAAAAGTGCACTGTGCCAGAAATACGTAGATTTGTTAATTCTGATGGCTTGGGTTCTAGATGGACAGTGTGTCACTCCATTGAGAAAGTCAGAGAAGTAGGATGATATTCCAAGTTTCTTGCAGCAAACGCTTGGGTACATCTGTTAGAAGTGAAGGAGGATATTATTAATCAATACGAGCACCAGGAATAAAGGACTTCATTATTCTGTTTTGCTTCCACAACTTGCACCTGGAGCTTTTTAATGAACGTGCCCTTTGGAGACAGGTGGTACTCTGCAAAGTGTAAACCTCTTTAAACCTCTTCTTGTCTCAATATGACATATCTTCATGACACCGTGAATAATCAGCCAAAGTCTTAAATGATGTGAAAGGCTTTTATAAAACTGCAATTACTTGAAAAAAATTTTTTTTTCCTGACCTGTAGGAGCACACACGGCCTGAACAAGGGAAAGAAAGAATGTCAAGAAACAGCTGGGGAAAAAGTCGCACACTTGATGGAAAAAGGCAACTCTATGGAAGGTGGTGGAGTGTATGGGATATACAGTTCCAGTAGGTGGCGGCTTAGTAACACATAAGATCATTTTGTCTTAGTGGAGAATTTGTGTCTTAGAAGTCATCTTTTCTTACAATACATAGGAAAAGTCTCTTACGTGTCACATGTTTTTTGGCATCTTTTGTTATGTGGAGAAGTTAGCTATGACCTCTGTGTATTGTCTCTGTAGCTTAGAGAGTCAGAATTGTTACAAAGTTGTCAAATGATAGAGATTATGAGAGGGACATTGATATTTTCTGGATTTTTTTCTATCATATTTTGTTAGTCCCACCCTTATTCTGAAGCAACACAGATATTTTGATATATGAAGAGATGGTGGACTTGAAAATATTTTTCAAGTCAAATACCAGCATAACCCAGAATGTCTTGGAATAATTGTCTAATTTTAGTACTTCACGAGTATTTCATTTAAGTTAGGTGCGTAACTAGCTAAGTGAGACATTGAGAAGAAGCAGAGGAAAGTGTGGAATTCTTAAGAATTTTTAAATATACATTGAAAGGTGCTACCTTCCCTGCATCACGACTCAAAGGTTACATCACTTGTTGCATGGGACTTAACCAAAATCCAGGTATTAGGAAAATTCTGTCCCAGAAGAGAGAACTGACAGCTCTCCCTGAGATGGAATCAGACCATTACCCGTGCTGTATTTGTTTAATTGAGCATACATTATATCCGTCAGCAAGAAATCTTCTGCATGCTACCCTATTTTCTCAGTTACCAGGGCCTGACAGATTTCTCACACAAGTAAACATTTGACAGTGATACAATTTTGACACGAAATGTGCTTAGGCGTTGAAAGCCATTAAACAAGCTTGTTTGCTTATAATTTTCTAATAAAATAAGGGGCCTTCTGTGGAAAGCAGTTTTAAAAACACATCATAACATTTTAAGTGTGTAGGTCTTGCAACGTTTGTTCCAATTTTCTAGCGCCAGACACAGAGTAGTAAGATTTCCCTACCAGATGCTTAGTGCTGGCTACTCACGTGTCACTCAAGCTGACAAGGTTTTAGACCCAAACACTTTCTTTATCATGCTGCCATTTAGAAAAGTAAGCTATTGTATCTAACTCAATTTTGTTTAATTGTTAAGTTAATAAAACACATTTGGAATAAACTCTAGAAACCCATGAGATCCTATTCTACAAATTTAAGATTATCTAGACAAGATTCTAGTTCTGCATGTGTGTGGTGAAAAACTTTAGCCCAGTTTTCCGTTAGATCACAGGATTTAGGAGTTGGAAAATATACTTAAAGATAATGTATTTCAGGTGGAGATGGGCAGGGATTTGAGGAATGGAGGAGACAGGAAGATGGGAGAGGAAGAGAAAGTGAGTGAAAACGGGGAAGAAGCAATAAGTATCTGTTCCAGTTCCTTGGGTTAAATGTAATTGTTATGCACCATGAACATATAGCACTAAAAAGGAGAAAAAATGTCATTTGAAAAATTTTCTTAGAGCCGGGCGTGGTGGCTCACGCCTGTAATCCCAGCACTTGGGAGGCTGAGGCAGGAGGATCGTTGTGAGTTCGAGACCAGCCTGGGCTACAAAAGTGAGCTCAAGGCCAGCCTGAACTGCACAGTGAGACCCTGTCTCAAAAATTAAAAAAAAAAGAAAGAAAAATTTTCTTTTTATATTGGATTAAATTGGATTTAATTGCTATTAATATTTAATGATAGCTCCTGTACTCATTTTTTCAACAGACAATTATGAAGTACCTCACGACTAGTTTGTTTCTGAAGCAATGTTAGGGACTCCAACACTGAATAAATATTTCACTCTCCTCTCCTCTGAGGGGGAGCTCAGAGTTGAGCTGGGAATATAGACATGCAAATTAATGACTATACTATAGTGTGATGAGGACTATGACAGGTTTATCTACAGCCCCATGAGAAAACATGTAGGGTGCAACCTATGTCACTTGGAGATTCTGCAGTGACAACAGAGAGGAAATCACATTTGAGCTGGCGTTTGGAGTTTGAGGAGGAATTCTCAGAGGAACAGGGAGTGAGGAGATAGAACAGGAAATAGACACAAAGGCAAAAGGATTTTCAGAGAGTGATATTGCAAAATATGAAGAATGATGGGAAGTGATGTATAGTGGTGTTGGAAAGGTCACTCAGAGAAGGAGTGCAAATACCAGATGCTAAGGAGTTTGGCATGACTTTTGTAAAAAGTAGAGAGCTACTGAAGAACTTTGAACATGAACAAAGGATTATAGGTTATGTATATTTTTAAAAATTATCTATGGCAATGGGGTGAAAGATGATTTAGATTAGGCCAAGGATAGATAATTTGCAGTGTGTGCCAGTCCTATACTAGCACACGAGAAATGAGACAAAGGCATGTGGTAAGGACATTTTTAGAAATTGAGCTCATAAGCTTTCGGTCAATTGCTTCTTAGAGAAAGAAACTAGAGAAAGACAGAGTTGGGGATCATTTGAGAGCAGTCTTCTTCACATTGTCTTTACATACTTTTGAATAATATAACAGGTAAGAAAAATGACTGCCCATAAAGTTATTTAAGTTTGAAGGCAATGTTATGAAATAATTGAGTAGCGTCAAACTCCTGTGGTGAACTTTACCTACACTGAGATGAATGTTTGAAAATGGATTGCTAAACTCCCAACACTTTGTGACTTAAAATAGAAGCGATCTGTTATTTCTCACAAATCTGAGTCAACTGGCCCATCTTCAGCCAGCTGCTGGGGTTGGCAGAGCCACCCCATGTCTGAGGTATAGGCATTCTGCCTCCTCTCACATCGTTGTGTCTTCTCTCTGCCTGTGGCACCTCACACACCAGGCGGGAAAGGCTAAGTGTCTTTATGGAATGGAAGTTGGGTTAGGCTGAAAGGCTAACTATCAATTCTGCACCATGTCATTTGTCTTACTAGAATTATTCGCTTTGCTTTGGTAGAGGAAATTGCACCGTGGATGGGAAAACATGTTAGCAGCCACCATCTCCCAAAGAACTGTGTGAGTTATTATGGAGGAAGAAGGGCTGAGGGGAACCTTGAAGGCTGAAAAGTTCAGTTGGTGGTGGGGGTTTAGGAGAAAACGAGGAAGCCTTCAGGAAGAAAAGGAAGCATCGCACAAAAGTACAAAGCAGCCTACTCGTCCATACACCAGAAAACAAGGATGTGTTTAGAGGAAGAAATAAGAATGGAGCTTGAGAGGCCAACAAGATGACTGGAACCTTGCATGTTACAAGAAGCAAATGGAAGTTGGTCTTCCAGGCTGAAGAATGTGCTCAGTCAGAGACGGTGGGTGCATGACAGTGACCAGTCCTCACTCTCACTGATTCTTCTTGTACTGTATTGGCTCTGTGTATTCTCCATTGGTAAGTCCTCGGGTTTTCATTTACTTACTCAACCCAAGTGACAACTCTTGGTCATTCAGTTACACCTGTGTTTCACTGGCACCCTGAATTCCTGACCCTCTTAAGAGCATCCTCTCACTCCATTATCCTAAACACAGTTGTACACGTGGTTAGCTACATACTGCATGACACTGAAGTAGGGCACCTGACCGTGTCAACTGCCCGCCTCCTGTATCGGTGACTTGCCACCTGTGTTGGACCACCAACGTTTTCTCATGCACCTTTTCAGAGTCTTCTCATTCCTTTTGATGGTATCTATCTTCATCACTATTTACACTTCACACAGTGTTCTGTTCTACTCTAGCAGGTTACTTTGTCTACTACACAGAGGCAATCGTTGTTACAGCCTGAAAGACCTTCTTTTGTAGTCTCTGCTGGAACTGCACTTTCTTTTCTTGATTTGGGATTATCCCCTCCTTGGCTTTCACGTTCCGGTGCTCCTAGGAGTTATTTTACCCCTCTCACCCCTCTGAACTGACATACGCTTCTCACTCAACCTTATGTTCTCTCCTTCCACAGATTCATTCTTCCTCTATTCACCTTCATCCTTGGCCCTAAATCTTCAGCTGTGTACACGTTCTTGCTTCAACTAGGCCTTTCATTAGTAGCCTTCTCAATTTATCTCATTCTACAACTTTCTGTTCAGCAGAATCCATGAAGAGATATTCTCTAAGCTATCTTTTCCTCACCCTTGCTTCCATCATTGGAAATATTTTCTCCTCATGATCCCTTCCTCATTTTAACTTTTTTAAAAAAGAATAAAGTATAGTCATAGAAAAAAAGCATTAGAAATGATACAAGATTTCACTAAACAAATAGAAATTCTATCATGGGTGCCATGTTACATGATACTTTCTTCAAAGTAGTTGTTCAGATTAGCAAATATAAATGTGTAAGATTCATTTTGTTTCTTCTTTTCTTTTTTTCTTTTCAAAGTTTCTAACACTGGGAGAAAATATCATACCATGTGTTAATAAGAAGATTGTAAGTCAAAGATACAGCATAAATCATAAAACAAAAATTGTAATTGAACAATGTTCAGAAAATTGATTAAATATTAATTAAAACTTTAATATAAATATAAATTAAATATTCCAGGACAATATTCCAAAATCAAAATTAAATTGTGAGTCCAACTAAGAGGCCTGAATGTTGTACATTATATGTATGAATCTGTGATCAATTCAGAATACTTGCATAGTATTTGAATAGGAAATATATATAAAAATATCAAATAAGAAAAGATTTTCATGGTAGTAAAGAACTACTAAGTATAAAACATAACATAAATACTGGAATGGCAAATATATGACCAGAACTTCTAACAGTTTGAGGATAGGATATCGTACAAAGTTATAGTATATCATGGACATGGACAGTGTCCATGACACTTACTGGTGGCCAGATGACACTTGTGCAACTGAGCTACTGCTATTTTCTTGGTATCCACTCTGTATACTAGGGCAGAATTATGATGCATAGGATTCAGGAGAATTCCATCTGTAGAATATACTGATGGACATATTTTGCTGCTCTATACAAAAGAATAATTGAAAAACTGCTTTAGTATTCCTCTTTTTCTCCTGTGTTTAATTGTTTGCCCTGTTTGGTGGGTTCTTTCCATTCTCCTTCATGGAGTTGTGGTCATTTTGATTCTTTTCTAGAGCATCTCTTAGTAGTATGTGTACGGTTGGCTCTGTCATTATAAAATTCTTTAGTTATTCTTTGTCTTGGGTATTTCACTTCTCCATTATACTTGAAAGAAAGTTTTGCAGGATATATCAGTCTGGGTTGGAATTTGTTTTCTTGCAAGACTTGTAGTACTTTGCTCCATGCTCTTTTTGACTTGATGGTTTACAGAGCAAAATCTGCTATTATTCTGATGTGTTTTCCTTTAAATGTGATCTGTTTCTTTTCTCTAACAGCTTTTAGTATACTGTTCCTACGTTGAATTTCTGGGATTTTGATTGCTATATGTCTGGGTGTGGTTTTAGTTGAGCTGATGCTATTTGGAGTTCTATATGCTTCAGTTAGCTGAATGTGAAATTGTTTCCCCATATATGGGAAGTTTTCTGTTATCACTTCTGCTCATATTCTTTTTATATCACTTGTATTGACTCCATCTTTCTCATTAATGCTTATTAGTCTCACATTGTTCATCTTTGCATTGTGTTTCAGATATTATATCATTTTTTTCCTGCATCTTAGTTGATTTTAAGAGATCTTTTCTTACCTTTTCACCAGCTGCAATAGTGTCTTTAAGTTCTGAAAGTCTATTTTCACTTTCATTGAAATGGTTTTGCCAGATTGTGATTGAGGTTTTAATTTCCTCAATCCCAGCACTTGGGGGACTGAGGCAGAAGTATCAGTGCGAATTTGAGACCAGCCTTGACTACAAAAGTGAGCTCAAAGCCAGCTTAATTGCATAGCAAGACCCTGTCTCAAAAAGTCAAAAGAAAAAAAAATTTCATCATTTTTTTATTCTCTATTTTTTAATCAGTGTCTTCTTTGGAAGCAATTAGTACATCTTTCGTTAAAGTTATCATTTCTTTTCGTTTACTTCAGAAATTATTTCAGATCTGATTTCCCCTCTATACCTTTCTGCAGTTGTTGTTTCTTTGTTTGAGATGCTATTACTTCAGAGACTTCAAATGTATAATTTCCAATTTCTTCTTTGCTATTGTCTTCTGCATTTGTTCTGGGTGGGTTTGGTGTTTGAGAGTGCATTTTGCTCCTTTTCTTTGTCATTTTGTATAGCACTGTGTTATGAATTTTGGTATAGAACTTTGGCAGAGTTCTTACCTCGGCACTAGGTCTGGATCTACCAAGTTCAAATTCGTCCAGGTGGCCGTGGCTTGGGTCTGACTGCTGTGCTCTACTTCTTCCTGCTGCAGCGCTTGGAGGTGAACCTGCTGTGCCACTCCGAGAAGATGTTCTGCTCCTGGATCAGCTGAGTGGGTCTTGCTTCTAGCCTCTCTGCAGGGAGTTCTGTCACTATTGTCCATATCAGGCCTGTTATGGTTTGTGTATAGGTATCCCCCAAAGCCTCATGCAGTCATGTGGTGTCTTCTGGAATTCATATTTGATTATTGTAGAAATGGGTGCTGCCTCTCCCCTGGGGCAGGTGATTTGCATTCAAGGTAGGAAGAGAAGTTAGTTGCTTGAGCTGCTGCTAACTCTCCCAGGGCTCTTGCTCTCGGCCCGTTGCCATGGAAAGTTGCCCTCTGCCATGTGCTATTCTGCTTTGGATACAGCTGAATATGGACTGAAACCTCCAGTAACTGTGAGCTAAATAAACCTTTCCTTCTCTCATTTTGAGTGTCAGGTGTTTGTCTCAGCAATGAGAGAAGAGTAACTAAGACAGAATTTGGTGCGAGAGTAGGTTCATTGCTGCGACTAACCTGACCATGTGGGTTACAAGCTTTTGGGAATGGCTTATGGGAAGAGATAGGAAAGGTTTGGAGAGGTCCTCTACTTGCGAAGAGCTGGAAAAGCTTTGGCTGTTCTGTAGGGAAGATCCTGGTCAGAGCTCAGATCAGAAGGCTGATAGAAAGCCAGCCGGTAAAGACCAGGCTGGAGAGGTTTCTGCGGAGAAGGACTACATTGGTGGTTGGACTCCAGATCATTTGTGTTTTGACTTAGCAGAGAAGTTGTCTGCATTTTGCTCATGTCCAGAGACTTTGCCTAAAACTGAGTTTAAGCATGGAGGACCGATGAATCTTTCAAGATATTTCAAAGCAGCCAAATATTGGGGCAGTGGCATGGTTGCTATTGGTGGCTTTTAGCCAGATTTAGGTTGCAAATCAACCACAAGGAGCCCAGAAGGAAGATTCAAAACGTGAATTTGGCCAGAAAGGAAGCACCAGTAAAGCTATGAACTGCACAGATAAAGCTGAGAGAAACTCCAGTGCTGAGAAGGAACCTGAGAATGTAAAAGATGGCCTGAGGGCATCACAGGAGGTGGCAGGTCTCCACCCTCTGCAGCCTCAGAATTGCACAGGTCAGGGACCTTGCCTGGAGACAAAAGCTGCTGAGCTCTTTGTTTCAGAATGGCCAATGAGGTGGCAGCACCAGGTTCCAGAATGGCGCCAGCAAAGAGAATTTATTCCCCTGAAACAAGGTCAGAGTGCTCAGTAATCCATGCATTCAATCCCTACAGCCAAGAGACAGGAAAGCTTCGCTACTGCTACAGCTGATGTCAGACCTCAGCATCACACATGTGGCAGTTATTTTAGGCTCATTGAGAACGTAAGAATTCTGAGGTTAAGAAGGCTTCCACCTAGATTGCAGAAGGCCTGGGAGGCCAGGCAGTGTGTTCCTGAGAGGGCAGTGTGTAAAGCTGTGAGTGAGAAGCCTGTTCAGTGGAAACCCCAGAAGTTTGGAAAAGCCAGGAATGTGGACTGTGCAAAGAGGGAGCAAAGCCAGCCTGCAAGAGAAGCCATGGGATCTACAAGCACCAAGAGTCCCATAGAGGTGAAGATGCATGGAACTTAAAATTTGCCACAGGTTGCTTCGGATGTTCCGCAAGGACATACAGGATTTTATATTGGCCCTTCTGGATTTTGGATTTGTGCTGGTATCAATGCTTGGTATCCTGCTGTGTGTAATTTTTGGAATAGTAATGTGTATCTTGTGCCTTTGAATGTTGGATATGTTTAATTTCCATAGAGGCTCACAGAGACTTGGGACTTGGACTTTTCAGCAATGCTGAAACTGTTGGAACTGGCAACTCTTAAGAGATGGACTAGAATGTCTTTTGCTTAAAGGGATATGTATGAGTCTTTGGGGACCCAGGGGCAGAATGTCATGGTTTGTGTATAGCTGTCCCCACAAAGCCTCATGCAGTCATGGGGCGGCTTCTGGAATTCGTGATTATTGTGGAAATGGGTGCTTGGGTGCTGCCTCTCCCCTGGGGCAGGTGATTTGCATTTCAATGTAAGGTAGGAAGAAATGTTAGCTGCTTGAGCTGCGAGCTCTCTCCCAGGGCTCTTGCTCTCTGCCTGCCACCATGGAAGGTTGCCCTCTGCCATGTGCCAGTCTGCCTTGGAGACAGCTGAATATGGACTGAAACCTCCAGTGACTGTGAGCTAAATAAACCTTTCCTTCCCTTATTTTGAGTGTCGGGTGTTTGTCTCAGAAATGAGAGAAGAGTAACTAAGAGAAGGCCTGTCTGATGGATGAAGCTCCACTCACACCTTGGCCTGCTTGCTGGGCTTAATAATTTCCGAGGGGGCCCTTGGTGGTCCTACTCACATGCCTGGCTGTGGTGCTGGGTTGAGTGAGTTTCTGGCAGCCCCCTGGTGGTCCCACTCACACTGTAAGACTCATTTTAAAAAACAAAACAAAAGAAAAAAGTAACAAGAAGCTATAAGAAATTCAAAAGGGGAAAACAATAAGAGCAAAACCAAAAAATTTTCAAGTACATTAACTCCTCCTTTCAAAAGACCAGCAGAAATCAACAATACTATTATCTAAACTGTTCTGCATATATACATAAATATATCCTTTTTCTCTTCTTTCATTTGTCCCTTTCCTCATCTCAGTTTTTCCTTATCATTAAATATTTTTTTTTCCTTTCAGAGTATCTGTTATATTCTTTAGACAGAAGAGCAAACATCCTATTGGCTCACTAGTGTGAAAAATTTCCTGTTCTTTCTTATTTCATATTTACTACTTATGCAGTCTGTAACTCCACTTAAAGTCCTAATGGAATATCAAACAGTTTCTCACACACAGTATATACACACTAAATATGCATTAAGTAGTAACATTTAATTGCCAAAATTGTGACGTCCTTTTAGTTTTCATCTTACTTATCTGGAGGAAAAGAACTTGATCCACACTGTAATGGCAAATATAACAGAAGGATTGTGATGCTCTACTTCATAGATTTCCTTCCCAATCACTCCTATTCCATTTATATTTTGACCAAGTGGAGCCTACACTGTAGCAGTTGGTAAATAAGTGGAGTCTTACCTTCCTCCTTCTCTTCCCTGTCTACCCTGTGCTTCTGTGTGTGTGTGTGTTTGCACGCATGAACAATTTGAAAGTAGTGTAACTATATGAAATGATTATTTTCATGTTCTGCTTAAATTGTAGTGCTCGTTCAACAGATAATAATCAGAATTATTTTGAGCAATAAAACTAATCCTATATGCTAGCTATATTCTGGAAATATTTCCTGCTGCATAGAAGAAAATCAACAGATTATTGGGAAGTAAATAAATAATAAATATTTCTGATAGATAACTCAAGAAAATCTTAAAGGAATGTAGAATGTGTTTCAGAGAACTTAAGTCAAATGTACCACCTCATGTTAGAATTTAGAATGCTGTGATATTCTGACTATTATGCTATTGTTATTGGAAGAAAAAAAATATTCCACAAGTTGGTGCAGCAATTCATGGCACCTGTGCTCTTCAAATTTTACCTATTAGTATTGTTTTAGATGTGGCCTTTCCATGGAAACACAAAAAAACTCATGAAGAGTTGGAACTTAAACTATAGCTATAAAACTAGCTCCTTATTGGCCTTCAATTGATTAAACTTTTATCCTACAGTCTGTGAGCTCATTTAATAGCATCAAGCGAGAGAAGCTGGAATGGCATCTCCGGTGCTGCGTACCTTCGGGACCCTGCTGTATAATGTGGACATTCCGCCACAGCCAGTCTGACAATAAAATGAACCATTTACCCAATGCAGGCGGGCAGAGCAGGAGATGCCGCATCTTTTCTCTCTGCCTCCTGCTCCCAGAGCTGGCACAATGCTTCCTTTGGGCTGAACGTACACACACAACACTTCATCAACAATTTTTCATGTTTTCTGTTAAATTGCATTTACTCTTCCCATGTCTATTTCCCTCTAGATACTTTTTTTTAAGCTGCACAGAAAAAAATTCAGGTGAACTAAAACTTTTCAATAAACTTTGTGGTTATTAAACTCTAGCAAGACGACTGAAGCATTCAGAGGGAATAGCTAAAGATTATATATATATATATATATATATATATATATATATATTTTTTTTTTTTTTTTTTTTTTTTTTTTTTTTTTTTTTTTTTTTTTTTTTTTTTTTTTTTTTTTTTTTTTTTTTTTTTTTTTTTTTTTTTTTTTTTTTTTTTTTTTTTTTTTTTTTTTTCATGTTATGTATTTGGTACAGGGTGTCACTATGCAGCTTGGACTCATTGTAATTGTCTTAGTTACTCTTCTCTCATTGCTGGGACAAATACCCAACACTCACAATGAAGGAAGGAAAGGTTTATTTAGCTCACAGTTCGTGGAGGTTTCAGTCCATATTCGGCTGGTCCAAGGCTGAGTGAACAGGGCAGAGAGCATCCAGTTCATGGCAGCGGAACAGCAACAATCGTGACAGAGGCAACCGACCAAACAGGGTAGCAGAGAGCAACAGCGCTAGTCTGTCTCTCTGTCTCTCTTTATATTACATTCAGGCTCTCCATCTCAGCCTATCTGACTTAGGCTATACCCATAATCCCAGAAGTACTTAAAACACATAATTCCACGTATCATGGATCAAATCTCAAATTCTAGATCAGTACTGAAACACATAATCCCAGTGACTCATGAGTCAAGTCTCAATCTATAGAAGACCCTGCCCAATGACTGCATGAGACTTTGAGGAGACAACTAGACATAAACCATAAGAGTGATCTTCCTGTTTTCAGCCTCTCTAGCACTGGGATTACAAGTGTGTACCACCATTCCTAGACTCAATCACTCGCTCAGTGCACCCAGAGGACAGAGTCCCCATAGCATACATGATTGGGGATTGAACCCTGGTCCCTGTGCTTGCCAAAGCAGGCACTTAGTCTACTGAGCTATCTTGTTAGCCTCAAACCTAACTTTTTGTTTGGAAGCTTTTATACAAACCTTGGGAGTCCACTCTATAATGCAATTATTTTACCATCAAGAATATTAAGTGATGAGTCTACTTCCTTCATTTCACTCTTTGGCAATTGTGTTTCTTTCTTTTTTTTAACTTATTTATTTATTTATTTATTTATTTATTTATTTATCTTGTTTCAGAACCCCTGTTTTGTTTATTCACTCATTTTCATGGCCGGCTCAACCCACCCCGAGGGCAGGGCTGGCACAGCATGTGGTGCCGAGGATCGAACCACGGTCCCTGAAGCTGCCCAAGCTTCCCCAAGCAGGCGCTTTAGACCACTGAGCCATCCCGCCGGGCCCCTAAATAGTTGATGTCTTTTGTGCTGTTTTTTTTTTTGGTGGTACCAGGGATTGAACTCAGGACCTTGTGCTTGCCAGGCAAGCACTTATTCCACTGAGCTATGTTTCTGGCCCTGCAATTGTGTTTCTTAAAACACACACACACACACACACACACACACACACACACACATGTATACACACACCCAATATTGTTTAGCCTCGAGCATTTCATTGGAGATATAAGCAGCCTATTACTATTACGGTTGCTTACTTAAAATTATTTTTATGAAAATAGGGCATATATTGGTGGTGCCATACAGTTTTGAAATGACTGTGTAGACAAGAATAATCCTAATTCACTGAATAGTTCTGATGTATTTTATTGCGATAGATAATAACTGATGAGAAATCCAAAATGCTTGTGTCACCTTAAATTCTTCAAGACACCTAAAAACTCCATCATCTGTTTATTTCAAAGCCCTTGTTCTGTTATTATTGAGGCGTTTGGCCTGGGGAGACAGCTCAGTGTCATAAGCACCTGCTGCCTGGCAAGTGCAAGGTCCTGAGTTCTATCCCTGACATATGTATAAAGATTCTATTTCCTTCATTTCTCTCTTTCTCCCTCTCTCTCTCCGTATATACACAGTGTTTGTGTACATCCCAGACAATGGCAGGAGTCTAAGTGTAAGAGACAGGTCAGAAGGGTCCTGACTGGGAGCGACAGCAGATGTGCTCTCAGGAAAACTTGCGGTTTTCAGACTCTGCTCAGCTGTAGATGGGCCGAGGCTTGCAATCCTTCACTTACCATCATCGGAAAATACAAAAGAAATTTTCTAAAAACAGAAGATAATGCTGTGGCTGTAAGAACTGCTACTCACTTCTCCTACTGCAGTTGTCAAGGTTTTGGCTCTAGGCTCTGAGTTCACCCTTCAGCACATATTCTGTGGTAGGGAGTTCCTTTCAGAGCTTCTCTGCTGATGTGATCCCCCATCAAGCTTCCTCAGTGAAGGAGGCTGGAGGACATCATGTGAGGAAGAGCTCTCCGAGTCTGGCCACTGGTCCCTCAGCCAGCAGTGAGGAGAAAGTCCTCTGGGGGAGCTTTGTCTAGACATGTGCCCTGACCAAGGTTATTTGGCGTTCTTGTGGCCTAGACCTGGACATAGCCTGTGTGCTCCATGCTTGGCACAGTGACTGGCACGTGCAAGGCTATGTCAGTGCCCATTCCCCTCTGCAGGACTCTGTGCAGCACCCCTGTACCCCAGAGGCTTCCAACCCACTCAGCTCCACTCCCTCTGTAAGCCTTGCATGCTTTGCTGGTGGCCAGAAGCTTTCCTTCTGCTCTATTGGCAATGGCCTGCTCCTCACCTAGACGCTGGAGATTGCTTTCTGATCACTTAGAAATCAAGAGCAGTTCTGGCCTGGGGAAATGAGCTGTGTTCTGGGCGAGCCAGTTGTGTAGAAAGTGTAGTTTGCTGTACCTTCCTCACAGTCTAACAGCCTGAGGAAAGGGCCTAATACGTACTCCAGGTACGTGCTGTTCCTGAGCCTTAGAGCATCGTGTGCGATGTTCTTGTATTTTGGAGGTTATCATTAATAATTCCTTCTGTGAAACATACCCTGTTCACCGTTCTATGTAGTTCTTATTTCTTGACTGGGTCTGGAATGATACAGATTGTTCCAGAATTAAAAATATGTTCGCAGGCTCAGCGTCTTGGCTGGTTTTCCTTTGCGCTGTCTCTGTCCGAGCCAGGCTCCCTCCCGTTGCTTCATGTAGCGTATTTTTATACCAGCAGATCTAATTCAGGGATCAAGTCATCCTTTTCACAGAGGCTGTCCCAGCAGTAGTTTGGCTTGGGTTCCATGATGCTGTAGCTGGGTCTGCTGAGGTCTCTCTGCTTTCCACTTAGGGCTCACTTGAACTCAGTGACATTCACATTTCGGGCTCTGTTCCTTAATGCCACTCTACTTCTGGTGTCTGTTTTTACACTGGTGAGAAATTTTACTGGTGCAAGTGACATAAACTCATCTGAAGCTGGCTTAAGTAAAAATTGGGAATTCACTGACTCACAGAACCGAAAAATCCACACGTGAGCCTGGCTTCATGCGCATTTTGGTTCTGAGGTCAAACGCTGTCCAGAGCTTCCCTCGGTTGCTGCTGTCATTGAGCTGAGTTTCCTCAAGAGCAGGTAGGTGGGGCTGTTCTGGTTGGCCTTTCTTTACATACCAAATGCAGCTGCAGAGTTGAAGCTTCTCTTTCTTCGGCCCATATGCCTGCTAAGGCTATTAGAGTGGCTAAGAGAGTGTTATGGTTTATGTCTAGTTGTCCCCCTAAAGCCTCATGGAGTCATTGGGTGGGGACTTCTAGAGTTTGAGACTTGATCCATGATCCCTGGGATTATGGGTTTTAGTACTGATGGGATTATGGGTGGAAGTACTTCTGGGATTATGGGTGTAGCCTAGGGCGGGAGCTAAGGCGGAGAGCCTGAATGTAATATAAAGAGAGACAGAGAGACAGACTGGAGCTCTAGCTGTTGCTG
>PVJA010016661.1:0-13426 GCA_004027025.1 Myocastor coypus
TCCTCTTAGTAGTATATCTTTATTGCTTGTAAGTCATAGAATAAAATATCAGAACATAGATCCAGAGATATAACTGAGTGGGACAGCACCAGCCTGGCAAGTATGGAGTCATAAGTTAAATTCCCAGTGGGGAGGGGGGAAAAAAATATAGAGACAGACAGACAGACAGACAGAACATTTGTGGCCTAAGTTATTCTTTTTTGGGATAAAAATCGGTTTTATGAATAAGAATAGAGTGGTAGCATAACAAGTCTATTACCTCCTTTTGAAATGGTGTTTATGAAGTACATTGTTAACAACATTCATATAAAACAGTGTTTTGGGGTGTGTGTGTGTGTGTGTGGTGCTGGAGGTGGAACCCAGGGTCTTCTGCGTGCAAGGCAAGAGCACTACCGCTGAGCCAGATCCACACTCCTAAAACAGTGTTTTAAAGGTCACACTGCCTTCCTTGTGCATAATTTGCTATTGTTTTGTTTGGCAAAGCCTATTTGTTGGCAGATATTTCTGTTTTTTACCATAGTCTCAGAAAAAGCTTTGTCTTCTATTCTATAAGAAAAATGTCGGGCCCAGTGGGATGGCTCAGTGGTCTAAAGCACCTGCTTTGGAAAGCTTGGGTGGCTTCAGGGACCGCGGTTCGATCCCCAGCACCACATGCTATGCCAGCCCTGCCTTCGGGGTGGGCTGAGCCAGCCATAAAAATGAGTGAATAAACAATCAAAGGTTCTGAAACAAGAAAAAAAATAAATAAATAAAATAAGAAAAATGTAGCCGGGTGAGGTGGCGCAGGTCTGTAATCCCAGCACTTGGGAGGCTGAGGCAGAAGGATTGGTGCAAGTTCGAGACCAGCCTGAGCTACAAAAGTGAGCTCAAGGCCAGCCTGAACTGCGTAGTGAGACCCTGTCTCAAAAAAAAAAAAAAAAATATATATATATATATATATATATATATATATATATATATATATATTTAAAATAAAAGTGTGATATTTAAAGGGTTATGAGGGGCTGGGAAGATAGCTCAGTGGAATAAGTGCTTGCCTGGCAAACCCAAGGACCTGAGTTCAATCCCAAGTTCCGAAAAATGTGTAAAGGGGCAAGAAATTGTGTCTCCTAAGGAAAGTATGGAAGATCAACTGGTTAGTTTAAATGTTGGGAGTAGAGATTCACAGAAGCTAAGTTTTTGCCCCACTTCCAGGTCCAGACCCTCTGATTTCAGTTTCCTTTTTCCTTCTGGTGTTGGCAGAGTTTGCACTTAAGGCCTCCTACATGCTAAACAAGTATTCTACTATTGAATTATATTCCCAGGCTCTGATTTCAATTAAATCTGTTAGTATAAACTGTTACACTTTATTAACAGTGTCATTAGGACAGCAGTATAATAGTATAATTACATTTTAGTCATGTACAGTATCAGTCACAGCTGGGTATGATGGTGCATGCCTGTATCATAGAATCTCAGACCTTGGGAGACTGTTCAGTATGAGTTCAAGGTCAGCCTGAGTTGCATAGTGAGACCCTGTCTCAAAATATTACATCAGGATTCTATAAAATGAGCAGACAAATACTTACATTAATTATATAAGGAGGCTGTTGTGTAATGTACATGTGTCTAATAAAATTAGATGTGAAATTTGAATCCAAATTAATATTCAATATCAGCCCAGCATGGTAGCACACTCCTGCAATCCCAGCACTTTGGAGGCTGAGGTAGGAGGATCAGTGCAAGTTCGAGACCAGGCTGGGCTATGAAAGTGAGCTCAAGACCAGCCTGAACTGCATAGCAAGACCCTGTCTCAAAAAGACTTAAAAAAAAAAAAAAAAAAAGTATAATGATAATATTAAATGTTTATTTTTTTCTATTTTATACTTTCAGTTCAGAAATGTTTGCTGAAATTTTTTGGATTCCCTTAATTTTGAAGATATCTTTTTTGTTTCTTCATTGTCATTTTTCTATGTTTAACAGAATTCCAAATTGTTTCATTACTTATATAGATGGTGGTATTTTTTATTGGTACAGTTGTAGTAAAAATGAATAAAAGAGCCGGGCGTGGTGGCGCACACCTGTAATCCCAGCACTCGGGAGGCTGAGGCAGGAGGATCGGTGCGAGTTCAAGACCAGCCTGAGCTACAAAAGTGAGCTCAAGGCCAGTGTCAACTGCATAGCAAGACCCTGTCTCAAAAAGACCAAAAAAAAAAAAAAAATGAATGAAAGCATCATAAAAAGTTTAGGTTATGGCCCGGCAGGATGGCTCAGTGGTCTAAAGCACCTGCTTAGGAAAGCTTGGGCGGCTGCATGGACCGTGGTTCGATCCCTGGCACCACATGCTGCACCAGCCCTGCCCTCAGGGCAGGGTGAACCGGCCTTGAAAAGAAATAAATAAACAAAAGTTCTGGAGCAAGAAAAAAAAAAAAAGACTCCTTAAATACAGTAATGTACTTTAAAGAACTGGAATAGATTTTTAAAAATTTATTCTAGGACCTAGTTGGTGAGTTGAATAAGTGTGCCAATTAATATAAACTTGACTTAGAATACTTTCATGCACTAAAACTTTCTCATTGATATTCTGGACTAGATTCAGTATAACAGAAGAAAGACAGTTATTTGTGAAAACTTTAGTCTTAAGACTCCAACCGATGCCGGGCATGGTGGCTCACGCCTGTAATCCCAGCACTTGGGAGGCTGAAGCAGGAGGATCGTTGTGAGTTCGAGACCAGCCTGGGCTACAAAAGTGAGCTCAAAGCTAGCCTGAACTGCACAGTGAGACCCTGTCTCAAAAAAAAAAAAGACTCCAACCGAAAACAAAAACTCCTCTATGGCTGTTCTGCATTCAGTCAGCAACACAAACCCTTTGGAAATAGTAGATTAATAAATAAATAAATAAATAAATAGATAGATAGACTAACTGAAAACTCAGTTAATATGATAGGTCCTACTATTCAGTCATCATAAAAGAGTAATAACTTTGTGATGTTCTTCAATCCAAACTATTACTTAATTTTGATTATTAATGTAGTATTTTAAATTATTTTAACAGTGTGATGCCATCAGTATATTGGAGAAAGAACATGACTACAGAGATGAACATTTTGATTTTATCCAG
The DNA here is from genome assembly GCA_004027025.1 of Myocastor coypus. NCBI lineage: Eukaryota > Metazoa > Chordata > Mammalia > Rodentia > Myocastoridae > Myocastor > Myocastor coypus. The sequence continues at coordinate 3,101 of PVJA010016661.1, forward strand.
TCACATATTCGGAAGTTTTGTTTACAGTGTATCCTTTCAATAAATTTATTGATGTGGTGTACCCTACCTGCTTTATTTTCTAAGTAAAGGGATTTAATAAGTATCTTTTAGAAGTTTTGTGAATGTTATTCCTGTCTCTGATTGACAATTTTTATTTTAAGTCATTTATATCGGGATTTGATTTGCTATATTTAAAATTATTAAGAATAGTTATCAGGGCCTGGCAGGATGGCTCAGTGGTCTAAAGTGCCTGCTTAGGAAAGCTTGGGCGGCTTCAGGGACCATGGTTCGATCCCCGGAACCACATGCTGCACTAGCCCTGCCCTGAGGGCAGGCTGAGCTGGCCATAAAAATAAATAAACAAACAAAAGTTCTGAAACAAACAAAAAAAAATTACATAAAAAATAAAAAAATGTCACATCAAGATGGTGAGGTATGTGTTTTATCAGTGAAGGTGACAATCCAGAATCATCGTTATTTAAAAGTAAGAATTTTTAGTTGTGATATAATGTTTTCAGTTTTCAGTTATAAAAATCTTCCAAATTATAAATTGATTCTTACTGTAAAGAAGATAAGGGGCCTGGTGGGATGGCTCAGTAGTCTGGAGCGCCTGCTTGGGAAAGTTTGGGCGGCTTCAGGGACTGCGGTTCGATCCCAGGTACCACGTGCTGCGCCAGCCCTGCCATCGGGGTGGGTTAAGCCGGCCATAAAAAATGAGTGAATAAACAAATAAAGGTTCTGAAACAAGAAAAATAAATAAATAAATAAAATTCTTTTTTAAAAAAAAGATAATTAACTCACTATTCACATAATTAAGTTTTGCTTAAGATCATGTTTGTTTCTAACAATCTAAGTTGTTTTTAGTAGTACTTATAGGCTGATAAGCAGGCTATGTTCTAGAAGACAGTGATATGCTAGTTAAGAACTTAGATCCTCCCAACATTTTACATTGGTTTAAGTCACTATCTCTTTCCTTCTTAAAAACATGATGGGGATGGGGAGATAGCTCAGCGTCTGTGTGCCACAAGTGCAAGGACCCCGGTTTGACCCTTAGCCCCACATGTGGTGCCAGTCACTGAAACAAGGTGTAGTGTGGCACATGCCTGTAATACCAGTGCCGGGGAGGCTGAGACACAGGATCACTACAAGTCCAAGCTGTGTAGCAAGACCCTGTACAAAATAAATAAGTAAATATTCAAAATTTTAATAAAGGAGATGGCCAGTGCTAGATGGTGGTCCTTAGGGGTTGGCCATAGAATTTCCCTTAAATGCTCCAAATGCATCATCCATCAGTCAATTGCCCTTTTCCACAGGTCTCCTAATCTTTTAATCCATTATGTTTTTATAAAAGGCCAAGAGTAGTATCTACTGTAATACATTTTCATGTGAGGTGATAGTGCTTCAAGTTTTTGTCTAAAATCTACTCTTCCCACCTCCTCCCCCGTCCCATACAGGGAATCAGACTGAGGACCTCATGCCTGGCAGGCAAGTACAATGCTACTGAGTTACATCCCTGGCCCAAAAATCTACTTCAGCCATGAATCATTCTCAAAGCTTCCTGGTGATAAATTGGACTTAACCTTTTCTTAATGTTGGGTCTTTTCAACCCTCTTCTGTGAGTCTTCTGAGCCTTATGCTTGAAGTCTTAATTCCTGAAATTAGTAAACAAACAACCAACCACACTATGAGATACTAGGGCAAACTATTTTTCTTGAAAAAGCAAAATAGTTCTTCATAAGTAATGTCCTGCGGTCGGAGATTGGAGCGCAACAGCACAGCACTTGTCTGGCAAGCATAGCAAGCATAAGGCTCTTTTTTCTTTTTTTTTTTTTTTTGTCTTTTTGAAACTGTCTCACTATGCAGTTCAAGCTGGCCTTGAGCTTACTTTGTAGCCCAGGCTGTTCTTGAACTCTCAGTGATCCTCTTGCTTCAGCCTCCCTAATGCTGGTGTTACAGGCATGTACTACCACACCTGGCAAGTATAAGGTTCTGAGTTTGATTTCTGGTAGCACAAAAGAAAAGTGTTCTCAGTGAAATTCAGAAAGGTAAAAGAATAGAGGCAAATCGTGTGTTTTAGAAACAGTAGTATTATCAGTGTTACTAAATTTGCCTTTATTTCTTGGTTTAATGCAAATTAAATTGATTATGTAAATATTTTTGCTTTTTAATCTGTATGTATTTTATACTTTTGAAAGTTCTTGATTTACCTTTGTAAATTATTTTTTAAAACTAATGAGTATATAGATATAAATGATAGGGGGCTAGGGATACAGTTCAGTGGCACAAGTATCTGCCTAGCAAGCACAAGGTCCTGAGTTCAATTCCTAGTATAAAAATACAAAAAGACAAAAAATAGATTTACAGGCTAGGCTGAGAACAGAATTTTATGGTACTGATTCAAAAGATGTATTCAGAATTTCCTTTTAACTTACCATTCAGATGGTGCAGCACTTATTTACACTTCAGTAAAAGAAAATAAAAATATAGACTTAGTATATAAATACATCGTTCAGAAACTATATGGATTTCCCTATAAGATTCCTGCTGTTGTTGTGGAAAAGGATGCAGTATTTATGTAAGTATAAGAATCATGTGTTAGGGAAGTGTTAATACCACTGAGCTACACCCTGCAAGTACCCTTTTAAATATATTTTATCATGTATTGTTGGTAGTACTTGATGAACACTCACCAGTTTTAGTTTTGAGATGGGATCAGTAGATCATAATGAAGGCTGGCCAGTGTACTAAAGTGCCTGCTTAGGCAGATGTGGGTCCTGGGGTTCAATCCCCCACCTATCATGCCGACCACACCTCTAAGCACCCTGAGGCTTCGATTGAGACTTGGTGTGGTGGTGGTCACCTGTAATCCCAGCACTTAGAGAGGTTGAAAACAGGAGAATGACTGCGAGTCTGATCTGTGTAGTAAGACCCTGTAAACCCTATACACCCTGTACTAAAAAAATCATGATGAGTAATGGGACTGTTTAATGGTTTATCACTTGCCTAATAATCCAAATCAACTGTTTGTTATTGCCTTTTAGTTTTACTACCTTTTTTGAAAGGCCTTTACTATGTTAGCTAAATTGCCCATTGAATGCCCATATTACTATACTATATCTCTTTATTTAATTGATTGGAATATATAGTGACCAAGTACAGAACCTAGACATGCTTTCAAAGAACTACATTAGTAAAATTGGGAGATAATAATTACTGTCCTCCCCTTAGAAAAAACTTGAATAACATTTCAAGATATTTCAAGATAAGGAATATTGGCAATCACCTGAAGTAGAAATTAGTAAAATAAAAGTTGGATGTGATAATTTAGTTTTCCATTCTTGGTCAGATTGACTTCATAAAATGTTGCTTTTACATGATCATTGACTGAATGAAACAAATCATTATATAAATGCTTGAGAGTTTATATTCATTTTTTTCCAGTCCAGCGGGGTGGGATAACGATAAGAAAATAGGAATATTACATGAAAATTTTCAAACATTGAAAACAGAAGATAATTTTGAAGACATCATAACTAAACCACCTGTCCGAAAGGTAATAGTGTTTGTAATTGAAGTATTTGAGCTTTAAACTGAGAAACTAATCCCAGATATTAAGACTGAAAGTTAGAAGACAAAGATGTCCTTTTCTGTCAGGCATATTTTTAAGTATAATTTGGATGTTTCTTAAGTACAGTTTACATAACAATTCGTTTTAGTAGGTTATTAATCAACTAGTCACTGAATCTTAACCTGTGGTTTATTTTTTTTTCAACAAGTTTATTTTATTTTATTTTATTTTATTTTATTTTTTCTTGTTTCAGAACCTTTGTTTATTCACTCATTTTTGTGGCCAGCTCAGCCCGCCCTGAGGGCAGGGCTGGCGCAGCATGTGGTGCCGGGGATCAAACCGTGGTCCCTGAAGCCGCCCCAGCTTTCCCAAGCAGGCACTTTAGACCACTGAGCCATCCCGCTGGGCCCCTTAACCTGTGGTTTAATTCTATTAGAAAACAATGCTGAATTCATATTCTGCTACGGTGATTTGGAAGTCACAACTTGGTGTGAGTAAATATATGGATCTTGAGCAATTGGAATAGGTAGACTCTAATCAACTTTCCTGTCTACATCTCAGGAAAGAACCAGAAACACACTACTAGAATAATTTTCTTAGTTCTATGTATTGAGGTAGATTTTTGGACCTCTTTAAGATGTTGTCACCTTAGCCCACAGCTGTCCATGAGCTTCCACTTTTCCAAATTTAGTTTTAATCTAGGCTGACGTTATTTTATGGCTATTAAATCAGATTCTAGAAGGTACCCTTTTTGCATATACATCTTGATTTCTTTTCTTTTTTTTTTTTTTTGTCTTTTTGAGACAGGGTCTCGCTATGCAGTTGAGGCTAGTCCTGAGCTCACTTTTGTAGCCCAGGCTGGTCTCGAAGTCACACCAATCCTCCTGCCTCAGCCTCCCGAGTGCTAGGATTACAGGCGTGCGCCACCACGCCCGGCTTGATTTCTTGTTAAGCAGTACATGATGGCTTACAATTAAAAATAGATATTCCTGAAAAACTATAGACATTGCTGTATATAACATTTAAATTTAGATATATAGGGGCTTGGGAGATAGATAGGTCAGTGGCTTAACTGCTTGCTTAGAAAGCACAAGGTCCTGAGTTCGACCCCTTGTACCAAAAAGCTTAAATAAATACTTTTATTTATTTATTTATTTATTTATTTATTTATTTATTTTCTTGTTTCAGAACCTTTGTTTGTTTATTCACTCATGTTTATGGCCGGCTCAGCCCACCCCGAGGGCAGGGCTGGTGCAGCATGTGGCGCCGGGGATCCAACCACGGTCCCTGCAGCCACCCAAGCTTTCCCAAGCAGGCGCTTTAGACCGCTGAGCCATCTTGCTGGGCCCCAATAAATGCTTTTAAAAAAATTGAGATATGTATTTCAGGGTTTGTTTGTTTGTGGGGTTTTTTTGTTTGTTTTGTTTTTTGTTTTCTTTTTTTTTGGTTGATACCTGAGATTGAACTTAGGACCTTGTGCTTGCCTGTTGCCTGGTGAGCACTTATTCCACTGAGCTACCTCCCCAGCCTTCAGAAAAATATTTTTAATTCATCTATTAAGATTACTTTTTTGTTAGGATTCTTTTTTCTTTTTCCTTTTATCATACCTGAGATCAAACTCAGAACTTTGAGCTTGCCAGGCAGGCATCTTCTGTTTATGGGTTGTTAGTTTTCTCATGACAGGAACAAAATACAATTTTAAGGAGGAGCGGTTTATTTTGGTTTAAGTTTCAATGGGTTCAGTCCATAATAGAGAGTGCCAAGGTGAAAGAGCATAGCAGAGGAAGGTGACTCAACACATGGCAGGCAAAAGACAGAAAGTGAAGGGAAGAGCCAGGGATAAAGTACACCCTTCCAGTTCACGTGCCAGGCCTCACCTTCTAACAGCACATGAACCACTGAGCTTATCAATGGATGAATTCACTGGTGAGTACAGCACTCCACAATCCAGTCACCTTCCACACACATCAGACTTGGGACCTCTTTGATTTTAAACCATAGTATGGGTGACTTAGTGTGGCTATCTCTTAAAGATGCACACCTCAGAAAAAATTAAAAAATAATAAAGCAAAGAAATCTTACCTCCTCCCTTCCCCTTTGTTTTATGAAATAATCTTACTAAATAGTCCAGATGAGGGGGCCAGGGAAATAGCTCAGCAGCATGAGCACCTTCCTGGCAAATACAAGGTCCTGAGTTCAACCCCAGTACTGCCAAAAAAAACCCCAACCCAGTTGAGTCTTAACTGTGTAGCCCAGGCTGACCTCAGACTTGCAGTCCACCTGCCTATTTCCCAAATGCTGGAATTAAGACATGTACCCACCACCATTGTCTATTCTAACTCTTCTTCATTTTTAGGTTTGAGATAGGATCTTGCCACATTCCCTGGGCTGGGTTTAAATGTAAGATCTTTCTGCCTTGCCCTCCCCAGGGCTGAAATTAAGGGAACATGCCCTCATGACCTGCTATTTCCTACTCTTTTTTTTTTAATTTTGTTTATTTATTTATTTTTCTTGTTTCAGAACCTTTGTTTGTTTATTCACTCATTTTTTTATGGCCGGCTCAGCCCACGCCCCTGAGGGCAGGGCTGGTGCAGCATGTGGTGCCGGGGATCGAACCGTGGTCCCTGCAGCCGCCCAAGCTTTCCCAAGCAGGCACTTTAGACCACTGAGCCATCCCGCTGGGCCCTATTTCCTACTCTTTTATGAACAGAATTATACATAAGGTTCATCCTCTCTCCCTCCTCCTCTCTCTCCCCTTTCCCTCCCTTCCTCTCTCTGTCTTTCTGTCTCTCTCCCATAAATACTTATCAAGCACCAACACGGGCACCGAGTTTAGATGACAGGTGCTGTGTAGAAGAATAATGCAAATAGTGGACTAATAACTAAGGCATCAATCAGGTGGTGATGAAGGCTATGGAGATATAGCAGGGTATGGGAATAGTGTGGGAGCTGGGCCTGGCAGGGTGTTGTGTTATGAGTTGTTAGGAAATATCTCTGATAAAAGGAGAAATTATTGAAAGGAAAGGGATCTGAATGTGTATAATTCCCCAGAAAGCAATGTGTGAGAAAGACAGGCAGAAAGAGCTATGAAGTGTGGTAGCAGATAGGAGGCAAAGGTAAGCCTTTGGGAGGCTTTATCATTAGGCTGCAAGATAACTGAGGACTTTGGATTTCATTTTGAGTTGCATGGAGAGTAACTGGACTTTCCGCAGAGAAGCATTATATTCTCTTCTGATTTAACCTTTTAAAAGGATTGTTGGCTCCTGGGAAGAATGTAGACTGGACGTGTGTAGTAAAACAGGAGTAGAAGGAAAAGATTTTGCAGTTTTTTCCTAATTTTTCAGCTAATAAAGGAGTTGTTATATTTCTATTTCAGGAAAAGCAGAGATAAGCTACATTTCACTCAGATGGAATATTACCTTTTTGAATGTACAATTGTTTAGCAAATTATGTAAGCATGATTAATAAACCTGTGGCTTCAGGGTTGAGCTATTAATATTAAATGTGTGAAAAAAAAAATAAATGTGTGGCTTTCTATGTGTAAACTGAAATTTGATAAAATTTAAAATGTACTTCTTAGTCACATTATCCATGTTTGAGGTACTCAGTAGCCCCTGGTGGCACGTGACTACTGTACTGTATTATGTGACCATGGGACTTGTACATCATTGTAGGCAGTTACCAGACCCCTGTGCTTTGAAGGCTTGTGTTGGGTGGGACTCCATATTTGTGTAACTGTAAAGGTGTAGTTAATGTTTTTACTTCTGAAGTGTTTTTTACTTAGTTTAATCCAAAGAGTAAATTACTAATGGTGCTATCGAGATATAATAAGCTTGATCATTATGTATTGCTTATTTCAGTTTGTACATGAGAAAGAAATAATGGCAGAAGATGATCAAGTCTTTCTTATGAAGTTACAGGTATGGATTTTTTGAGAAGTAGAATTCAAATGCTTGGGGGTTTTTTTGTTTTTTGTTTTTGCTGTACCAGGGGTTGAACTTAGGACCCTGTGCTTGCCAGGCAAGCACTTATTCTACTGAGCTGTCTCCCTGGCCCTAGAATGCTTAATGGGTTGTTTTTGTATATATTTTAACAACACAATATATTCTATGAATGTCTTAACCTAGGATTCTTTTTTTTTTTCTTCAGTCTCTTTTAGCAAAGCAACCACCAACTGCAGCTGGAAGGCCTGTGGTCAGTATTACGTAGTGTTTTGATAAAATTATTAAAACTCAGTATATTATTGCTTTAGTTTTCTTTGCTTAATCATGTACATATGTCACGTAGGTATGCCTCAGTATAAACTTGAATTCAGAATTTTAAATTTTGAAAAAGCTCTTTTGAGATAAGATTCAGGCTGGGCTTGAACTTAGAATCTTTTTTTTTTTAAGCTGGCTGAGGCTACATTAAGGGCAGGTCTCATGCTACATATGGGGGTGGGGATCAAAACCACAGTCCCCAGTACCTGAGAGAGTTTGCTGAATCATGTGCTTTAACCAACTGAGCTACCTGGAAAGCCCCTAGAATCTTTCTTCTTCAGTCTCCCAAATAGCTGGAAATATAAGTGCGTATCACCACATCGAGATTTTTTTTTTTTTGCAGTGTTATGGTCAGTTATTATACTGAGCTATTTATATGTGTAAAAATCCTTACAATAGCCTTAAGCATAACAATAAGAAGAAAGTAGTATTATTGTTAGACCTATTTTGCAGACAAGAAAGTGGGAGATCTACAGGATATTGTGTCTAAGGTTACACAGTTCATAGGATACAAGTCCAGATTGAAACCCAGATATGACTCTCATACTTAATATACCTCACTAGTTAGTACATTCTTCCATTTCCACTGAAGATTAACTCTGAACTATAGTGGATCTCTAGTATTCTCTAACAGGGACAGAGTTGCCAATATTTCTGTCCATGCCTTTGCATTATAAAAACCAGTCCAATAGATGATTATAAAATAATCTCTTTTCATATTGTGAAGTTGAAAGTTTTAGATGTCAGTATTTATGGTTTCCATATTTTTACCCAGGATGCTTCACCACGTGTCCCAGGAGGCTCCCCTCGAACACCAAACAGATCTGTGTCATCCAATGTTGCCAGTGTGTCACCCATCCCTGCTGGGTCAAAGAAAATTGACCCAAACATGAAAGGTATATCTCACTGTTCAAGAAAGTGAGACATTTTACAATGGAAAAAATTACCTAGAATCCTACCTAAAATAGCTATTTTCATTTTTGAGCACAATCTTCTAAATTTTGTCTCTGGCTATAATTTCATAGTAAATCATATCTGTATCCAACCTTTGGCTTTTCTGGTTCTTATGCTGTATGCATATAAAGTATATAATATAACTTACTGTATAGAAGTATCAAAACTTACCTTAGTTTTTAATATTTATAACATTAAAAACCCATTTAATAATTAACAAAAATTTACATGTTTGCCGGGCGTGGTGGCTCACGCCTATAATCCCAGCACTCGGGAGGCTGAGGCAGGAGGATCCGTGTGAGTTTGAGACCAGCCTGGGCTACAAAAGTGAGCTCAAGGCCAGCCACAACTGCATAGCGAGACCCTGTCTCAAAAAGACAAAAAAAAAAAAAAAATTTACATGTTTGCTTAATAACAATAAATGCCTATCTTCAGGTATTGTGTGGGTAGGTTGAAGTGCTGTTATTGGCAATCACAGCATTTTATTCCAGCTGTAAAAGTAGATGTAATGTGTGATGCACACAGGTTTTGATTTGACAGGTGGGTGCGGGAGCTGAACTAGCACTTGTGTAGCCTCCCCTACACAGTTGTCTACCTTGGAGCACTCATGAAAGGTAGCATTTAAAATTGCTAATGTTACAAGTTTTTGTTCTTAGGGACCACATTACTAGCTACTAGGACTGTGGGTTGAATACACCTGTTACAAACCTTTTACAATGTCTTATTTTATTAAGTTTTTGTGTTAGTAGAAGTGGCACTGGGGACTGTCCTCAGGAATGCTCTACTAAGCTACACTCCCAAACTGTTTGTGTGTGTGTGTGTGTGTGTGTGTGTATAGTACTGGGGATTGAACTCAGGACCTTGGAAGCACTTATTCTGCTGAACTATCTTCCTAGCCCCCTAATGTTTTTTATTTTCATTTTGAAATGGTTCTTGCCAAATTGTCCAAGCTGGCCTTAAACTTGAAATCCTTCTGCCTCAGCCTTTGGAGTAAGTGGGATTATTGTATGGGTGTTCACCACTGTGTATTAAGTCATCACTATGCCCACAGTAAAATTGTTTTATATTTAACCATTCTTTGATCATTGGAGAAATTCATTTTTATACCTTAATAAGTAACTTGCAGATAAAGTATATGCATAACATTCTATAGTAATAATTTCTATGAGTGATAGATCAGAAGAGGTCAAAGAGTTTGTATACTTTTTTTTATGCCTTGTGTGTGTGGTACCAGAGATTGAACTCAGGACCTTGCACTTGCCAGGGAAGTACTTATTCCACTGAGCTGTCTCCATGGCCAGCTTTTATGCCTTTTTGTTCAAATGGATAATTTTAATTTTACATGTCATTGCATTGAGTTGTTATAGCTTTACTGCAACTTAATTAGCATTCTTTAAGTGCTGAAAGCCATTTCTGAATACTTCCCACCTGTTATTTCTTGTCTGTGAATCATTCATTGAAATCCTTTGCCTATTTATCTCTTGGAACATGTGTTGGTTTTCTTTTTTTTTTTTTTGTCTTTTTGAGACAGGGTCTCACTGTACA
>PVJA010016661.1:13526-43134 GCA_004027025.1 Myocastor coypus
CTTTTTTAATATGCGAGGCAATTTTTTTTTTTTTTTTTGTCTTTTTGAGATAGGGTTTCAGCATGCAGTTCAGGCTGGCCCTGAGCTCACTTTTGCAGCCCAGGCTAGTCTCAAACTCACACCAATCCTCCTGCCTCAGCCTCCCAAGTGCTGGGATTATAGGTGTGTGCCACCACACCCAGCTGTGCAGCAAATATTTTTCAACAGCTATAGTTTTAAAGGTTCTGTTTTAAGGGGAAAAGATATATTAGCATCTAGTATCTGTTTGTTTAAATTATGCTGGGCTTTTAAAAAATAACATTCAAATTTTTAAGTTTTTTATTTAAAGTTCACTCATTTATTTTCTGTGGCTTAGAGCTTGAGTGTTCACTCTCAAAGATTGAACTACATTGGAATTTGGGATCTAGCTCTTGAATTTTAAATCTAATTTACTTTCTCTGTGTGATTATTGTAGTATTTACGGAAAAATCTAATGTTTTGACTAAGCATATTTTTGTTTGTTTTCATAGCTGGAGCTACAAGTGAAGGTGTCCTGGCAAATTTTTTCAACAGTTTATTGAGTAAAAAGACTGGCTCTCCTGGAGGGCCTGGTGTCAGTGGTGGTAGCCCTGGAGTTGGGGCTGGAGGTGGAAGCAGTGGTTTACCACCATCTGCCAAAAAATCAGGTATGGTCACCTGGAACAGTTTATTTTTCATTGAAAACAGCTTTGTGGGGGTATAATTTATGTGCCATGCAGTTTAAGGTTTACATTTCTATGGCTTGCACATCTTATAGTGTTGTAGAAAACATAAGTGTAAGTAACTTGGGGACATTTTCATATTCCTTTAAAGAAACTTCAAACCTTTCCTCTGTCGTATGCATGCATCACCTACCCCACCCTCCATCCCTATCCTATGAAACTACCTGTCTGTTTTGTTCTTATGGATTTGCTTATCTAGATGTTTCACGTATTTCTATATAATTTGTCTAGTTTAACATAAATTCTTTGATTCATCCCTCTTGTACCATCCATCAGTACTGCATTAAGCCTCTTTTTATTTGCCTCTGTATTAGTTGGTAAGCACTTGGGTTATTTCCATTTTTTGGCCATTTATTGATAATGTGGATGTGAAGATTCATTTTCACATGGACATTCAGGTTGTAGTTCTCTTAGGTAAATACTTCAGGTAGACTTACTAGTTGCATCCTAACTGTTTTAAGGTTTTTTTATTTTGATTTTTGTTTTGTTTTTGGGACGGGGCCTCATTATGCAGTTCAGGTTGGCCTTGAGTTCTTTGTAGCCCATACTGGTCTTGAACTTGAAAATATCCTCCTGCCTCAGCCTTCTGCGTGCTAGGATTACAGGCAGGTACCACAACGCCCAGCTTGTTGTTAAGTTTTTGAAGGGTAGCCAAGATGGTTTTTCAAAACTCTGCACCATTTCATATTCCCACTAAGGTTCCAATTTCTCATATTCTCTCCAGTGTTTGATACTCATTTACTGTTATCACTCATCCATCTTTCTAGACTCCTGATCTGTTATTTTGCTTTGTAGTTCGTATTGTCCTTGTGCCTTAAAGACAAAAACAAAAATTTTCATGAGATTAAGTGGTAGGTAGTAGTTTTACTTCTATTTGCTAACAGACCTTCAATTTAAAATAATGGCATATATGCATATGTATATGTATATATATACATACATACATATAAGGTCTCACTACATAATTCACACTTGTACTGATCCTCCTGTATCAGCCTCCCTAGTCCTGGGATTACAGACATGCACCACCATGCCTAGTTCTGGGGCTGGCAGGGTATTATGGTACTAGGGATCAAACTTGGGACCTTGCACTTGCCAGGCAGGTGCTTATGCCACGAAGCTATCACCCTAGCCATTGGAATTTATTTTTACAATGAGAATATATAAGTTGATATGCTAGATAAAGCTAATGAGAGTACTATTAATTTGTTTCTTTTGTTTATTTTTATTGTAGCAGTACTGGTGATTGAACCCAATCTCTTTGAGCTATATCCTGGTCCTTTTTAAAATTAGTGATTTATTTGTGGACAGGGTTCTGCTGCGTTGTTCAGACTGACCTCATGCTTGCACTCCTAAGTTTTGGTAATTTTAAATGAGGAAACATTGTTGAAAAGCATGTTCTGACTGTATCTTAATCTTATGTTTTTCTCCTTCAATGTAGGCCCAAAGCCTGTTATGTCAGATGTCCATGCAGAACTAGACAGAATTACACGAAAACCAGTTTCAGTTTCTCCTACAACACCGACATCTCCTACAGAAGGTGAAGCCTCTTGAAAATATCAAATAAAGCCATTTATTCAACCTTCTGGGATAATGTAAACTTGGCCTCTGCTTTTTCCTTCAGAAGTGGAATTAGGGAGCTGGAGTGCTTTGTACAAATGGACTAAACATGTCTTTTTTGGTTTTGGTGGCTGCCCATTTTTATAAAAGGAGCTATACACAAGAAAAATTATTCTACATTATGTAGAATTGCTATTTGCAGTGCCATTTTGCATAAAGAATAATTTTGGATTTTGGAAATCTCCAAATTTATAGACTTAAAATACAACCATGCAATCATATCCTATAAAGGCTATTTAAATCACATAGGAGAGCCTTGGAAAGGGCAGAGAATACACGGTTTGGGCATTTGACTGACTAAACAGCCAAACGTTGTTAAAGTTATTAAAATCATTTTACAATTTGGCGTGTGCTATTTGCTGAAAAAAAGAAAATTATCAGTTATTAGATTTTGCACACCAACATAAATGTAACACTACACATGGGAGATGCTGAGAAAACAATATTTGATTCATGATCATTATCTCAATCAGAGGTCATATAAGTTATCTTCAAAAGATGATTTTGAATTGTTGGCCAAGACGTTTCATAAATTAAGAAGGAAAGAAAGCACACCAACTACATGTGCAAAGAAAATTGCAGTGGTTATGAAGATGTAAAGAGGTGACAGTCTTTGGATATGTGTGTGTGTGTACACATACACACGTGTGCGCACACACACACACACACACACACACATATATATATATGGCGCTGCCTTAATATACTCTTTTGTTTGTGACTCACCTGTAATCAGTTAATAAAATATTTATTCTCTGCACTCAGGTTCAGATAATTGGTTGCATTTTCTTACAACTTTGTATTTGTCAGTTAATAAGATTTACTAGTCATTTAAAATTTTTCATGTAATAGAATTGTGAGGATTTTGATCTAAGAGACAAGTACATGAGGTTCACTCCTAACAGTTTTCTTAGAGAGTTTGCCTTGATCGTTTTATTCCACAGGCATGTGTCTTAACTACAGAACCTAATCCCAGTTTTCCCAGTAGGTGATAACAAAAGCCTTTTTAATGGTAAGCTATTTTAAAAGCTTGGTAAATGTATTTACACATGGCTACACTTAGCAGATGAGAACCCTTCTTACTAGTTCTTGTTTATATGTAGTTCAGGCAGGCCCTGAATTCATGACAGTCCTTCCTGCTGAGTGGAAGTGCTGGGATTGCAGGTATGTACCATTATGCCTGGCATATTTGCCCCTCAGGCGCTGAGACAGCAACAGAGTGGGCATGGTGGGGCATACCCATAATCCCATTGCTTTGGAGGCTGAAAATAAGAGAATCACTATGAGTTTGATCTACATAGTGAGATTCTTTCTATGTGGAGAAAACACCTAGGCATGGGAAATATTTTAACAAAATATTTGAGATGAAAATGCTATTGATAAAGTGTAGTCTAGAAAGAGTTCTGCAATCCTTTTGGTTTTTGTTTTTTTAACTGGTACTTGAAATCAAGTGGAACTAACGAATAGAAAGAAAAAAATTTTTTTTAAAGGATAAGCATTTTATTTATTTTTTTTCTTGTTTCAGAACTTTTGCTTATTTATTTATTTTTATGGCCGGCTCAGCCTGCCCTGAGGGCAGGGCTGGCACAGCGTGTGGTGCTGGGGATCGAGCCACGGTCCCTGCAGCCGCCCACGCTTTCCTAACTAGGTGCTTTAGACTACTGAGCCATCCTGCTGGGCCCCTAGAAAGAAAATTATTGATTGCATCATAGATACTTTCATATCTGCAGCTCATGTGGACCAGTTTCTTCTTTTTTCATTTATGTTTTTTGTACAAGGTCTCACTATGCAGATCGGACATGTGGTGAGCTTCCTGTGTTCAGCCTCCCAGTGCTGGATTACAGGCATGCACCACCATGCCCAGACTCTGCCTGCTCAGCATGTCCCAGGGTTGGGGCCAGTGCGGCATGTGGGACCAGGGATCAAATCCTGGCCCTTGCACTTGCCAAAACAGGTACTTTGCCCATTGAGCTATCTCACTGACCCAGTAGCCAGGACCTTCCCTTTCATTCCTCCAAAGGATTCCACAAGTTCAGGGACTCTGCCTCATGAGTACTTTGAATTCTCCACTCTCAGCAGATCCCTGCCCCACAGATTGACTGGGATCCCTGTGATAAATAGCTGAAAGACTCTTTAAAGTTATCAGGGCCTATGTAAAGCCCAGGTGCAGCACTGTCCATAAGCTGGCTGGGTGACCTGAGCCCCACCAGGGAGGCAGCTGTTGCTCAGGTAAGCCTGGCAGGTGGCCACTGGGATGAAGTTATCACCAAAACATCTGCACCTGTGTTCATGAGCCCTCAAAAATATTTTCCTTTAACATTAAAACTATACATGGGCTGGTGGTCTGATATTTTGAGTGAGACACTTTTGAGGGAGATCTAACTCTTCAAGCTTTTTTATTAATAGCTGCTGTTCTGACAGCCTGTGAAAGAATCACCTGGTTGAAGACCCAAACATCTGAGTTCAGTACCACAAAACAAACGAAACCCCTAAGCTTCCTATGACTGAACCAGAACCTAAAGTTTTTCCAAACAGTCTGAATATGTAGTAGGGTTGTTGGGGACTGCAAATTCATAATGGCTACTTTTACCCATTTCCCTAAGGGATGAACAGAGATTTGGGGTTACTGGTATCACCCTTTTGAGATTTCTCATTATCCCTTCAGGTGTGAGTGGTCTTCTCCCACCCACTAAGACTGAAGATGCTCCAAGACAAATCCTTCTAAGCATAAAAACACTGCCACTCAGTCATTCAATAATCTCAAATTCCCTTTTCAATTAAATCCTGAAGTTCCAGCTGTCTCATGGTCTTTTGTTTCTTGTGAACAACTGGTCATCCTGAAACCCTGCTGTAACACACACGCACATATATAATCCGAGGGAGTCCTTACTTAAACTTTTTCCTAGGAGGGCCAGGGAGATAGCTCCTTGGCACAAGTGCCTGCCTGACAAGTGCAAGGTCATGAGTTTGAACCCTGGTCCTGAGAATAAATATTCCAAAGACTACACCCACAAAGGGGGGGGGGTCCCCAGATTCCCACAGGAATTTTAATAGGTTTATCCTCACCAATTAAAGTCACCTACTCAGCATCGGGAATGTGTAATCCCATGCTTCCTGGGGCTCTGGTGACAAGAGACTTGACCATTCTTTGGAGACCCACCAAGGATTGGGGCTGTACTGGGAATGCCCCCATTGCTGTTTGGGCCTGGTGGTACCCCTCATCCCATTTCCCCCCAGTGGGCACCATCTCAATGACATTTAGAATGTTAACTAGCCTGTTGATTGCCCTTGTGACATCTTGGACAAGTACTCTGCACCTGCTGGGCAGGAGAAAGTTGTACTTTTCCTTGCCTGAGTCTAAGTGTATTGTTTGTGGCTATCCCTGTTTTGCCACAATTAAAATACTGTAATTTTAAAAACTGTTTAAACCAAACATAGCTTGGATAAACAGGATTTATGACTGCCTTACTTTTTCCTTGTTGGGACAAATACTCCCAACTCCGATGGCTCCAAGGCAGCAGAAAGCAATGAAGAGCAGAGAAGCAACAGCTGTGGCATCCATCAAGCCTCTCTCTTCCAAATTCTGTGCCAGCACAGAGCTCCTCCAAAGTGGCGTGGCTGCAAAGATCAAGCTCCTCCAAAGAGGAGGACTTCTCCAAGGAAGTGGGGTAGGGCTGGGCCAGGCAGGAAGCAGTCAGAGCTGGGCTGGGCTGGGCTGGGCTGATCTGTTCCCACAAAGTCTTCCTTAACTCTTTTTATACACTTTGTGTGCTGAGTGACTCTGGGGTGGCCCATGTGGCCCTAGAGTAGAACACTTCCCAGGGCAGGTCCTCCACATCCTGCAGGATGGAGCCCCCACGGCTGGGAACCAGCCTAGCCCAAGCTTCCTCAATTTGACAGAATGTATCAACTGCCACAATTAACTTGTGTACCTACGTTTTGACATGCTTTCAAATAGTTTACAAGATTTTTAGTCACTCACATGGCCCCTAGCACTTGTTTACAGTCTTTTTTTTTTTTTTTTAAATGTATTTAGTATAGGATCTACAGGGTCCCACTATACAGATTGGACTTGTAATGATCCTCCTGTTTTCAGCCTCCCAACTGCTAGGATTACAGGCATACACCACCATGCCCAGTCTCAACTGCCATCTCAGTACACCCCAGGGACAGGGCCAGCACAGGCACACTGGGGATTGAACCCCAGTCCCTGCATCTGTCTAAGCAGGCGCTTTAATCTGCTGAGCTATATGACCAGCCCTTTGTTTACAGTCTTTATTAGCAAGTCTTTATTCTCCAAAGCCAAGGGCAACACAATGATCTCTGTTGCTTGGACATGTAGTATCCATGGTCACACAGCTTCCTGTAACTTGGATAAGAACTAGGCATAAGTTTCATGGGAGACCTTTAAGAATGTATAAGCAAAAAGGTAAGAAAAGAAAAAAGAACGTATAAGGGCTGGTTTGATATCTCAGTGGACTAAAGGCCCTGCTTTGGCAGAGTGCAGCAACTGGGGTTTGATCCCCAGCATGCCTGTAATCCCAGCCCTTAGGAGACTGAAAACAGGAGAATCACTATGAGCCTGATCTATGTAGTGAGACCATGAACACCCTATAGATCCTGCCCTAAATACAGAAAAAATTAAATCCAAAAGGAACTAAGTGGAAATACTATATTCAGGAATAGTTAACCTGGCTCCTTTCATTAAGAGCCGTTTACTGAATAGTCTGAGTCTGAAAAAATGAGCTGTTGTTAGGATTGGGACGCCTGCCACGCAAGGAAGACACCAACAGATGCCTTCTCATGCAATCAGCAAGGGGTTTATTTGTCCATGCATGGGGCTCTCGGTGCACACGCAGGAACAAAGAGCCCCGAGTTGAGCAGGGTCGGGGTTTATAAGTACATAGAACAAAGGGAGGAAGGGTCCACGTGGGCACAGGTACAGAAACAGATAGCATTGGTTAGTTCAAATGGCTCGTTACAGTTATTGGGAATAATGTGGAAGCTGAAGGCCCGGTGATAAGGGGAACTCCCTAATATGGTCAGGGAAGGTATATTTCATAGATCTCTTGATCAAAGAAATTCCTGAGCAAAGGGGAGGCAGGCCTCGCTTTCACTCCTAGCTAACTTGGGCTATCTACAACTGTATTACCTCATCTCCCAGCACACTGGGAGTCAAGGGACAAATGGCTCTGCTCCTAGAAAGGAACAAAGAGAGCATTCGTCCCTTACATTTTCAAAGGGAGCATTCGTCCGTTACACTGTGAGATTAAATCTGAGTACATACCGGTTCCAATAGTATTTCTTCTATAATCTCCTAGGGTCCTGCCTCCCAATTCTGTCAAGCTTGCTTAGCTGCTAACTCAAAACTCAATATGGAAAGTCAAGTAAAAAGGCAGGAATTAGTTTAAGGAATTAATGTTTAAGGGAGGTAAATGCAGAGCTCCCAGCACAGTCTTCAACAAGCCCAATGAAAAAGGTCCCTGAATTCCATTATAAATGACATGCAGTCAGGAGGAATGTTGAAGATGCACATTTCCCAGAGGGCTTTCCATTAACCAATCTTTTTTATAAGGAGATAATATTTCTATCTCAACCACAGGTGGAGGAGGAAGAGAAGGAGACCAGAGCTCTTCACCCTCAACCCCACCTTTTCTCAAGAGTTCATTTTTCCACATGCACCCATGTCCTTTCCCTTTCTCTCCTGCCATTTTCTTTTTGCTAAGCAACACTTACCCACTGCAGAAATCTCTGTCCCTGATGCACAGTACTTTTCCTCTGGGGGCAGACTTCCCTGTCCAAGTGCTGTCTGACTTCCCTGTCCAGGTGCTATCTGCAGGAGCTAGCCTACAAGCTTGCACTTTACTGAGGGATGAAAATAAAATACAGAGGTGTAGAAGTAGGTTAAAATGTGATACCCAGAGGGGTCTTACCTCTCCAGACATAGAACTACAAAGTGACTGGCACATTCTGCTTTTATTCACTCAAATGTTGACATAAGCAGTTGGAATAAAACAGTATTTATCTGTCTCCCACCATCCGTGGTATCCGAGTTAGCAACAGGATCTCAGCTGTATTAATTTTCCCTGCAATGTGTCGCCATGCACTCAGGCTGCCTTTCTCTCTAGGCTCAGAGGAGGCTGATTATGCCTTAACCTTTCTATCTGGTCTCCCACATGTATTAGTTTCCTGATGCTATAACAATTTACTCCAACTTACTGCTTAAAACAATACAAATTTTGGGGGCTGGGGAGATAGCTCAGTGGAATAAGTGCTTTCCTGGCAAGTACCAAGTCCTGAGTTCAATTCCTGGTACCAACAAAAACATACAAATTTGTTTACAAATATGGAGATGAGAAGTCTAAAATCAACCTCACTGAGTGAAGTCATGGTGACCATCGGGGCTGGTTCCTTTCAGAGGCATCTGTATCCTTCCCAGTGTCCACAAGCTGCCTGTACTTTTGCTTCTGGCTGTTCCAGCATTTTTCCTTTCTGTAGCCATCAGTTCTCACTCTGATTGTCAGGCTCTTACAAGGCCCCACGGTTTTCACTGGGTCTACATCATCGATTCCACATAAGCCATTTTTAATACTTCACTGCTTTCATGGCTTCTGAAGCAGATGTAGTTTCTTGTCCCTTCAGCTGCTTGCTACAGCTGCTTTCGGGATTTTTTCTTCATCTCCTTTTTCTTTCTCCCTTTTTGAATATGATAGCCCTATGTGAGCTTTGGGTGACATTTATCCTATTTATTGTTTTCTGAACATTTTGGACCTGTGGTTTGATGTCTGATATTAACTTGGGGTAATTTTATTTTATTTTTTCTGCAGGACCAGGGTTTCAACTCACAACCTTGCACTTGCCAGGCAGGCACTTGTGCTATGGAGCTATCTCACCAGCCCCCAACTTGGGGAAATTTTAATTCATTGCTTCAAATAATTCTTTTCTTTCTGATACACCCATTGTCCATATATTAACCCTTTTGTAGTTTTACATCAATTCTAGATATTTTATTCCTTTTATTTTTTACTTTTTTAAAATAAGATTTTCCTAAATTGCCCAGGCTGGGCTCAGTTTTCCATTGTCCTGCCTCAACCTCCCAGTGTGCTGGTATTCCAGGCAGATGCCACCTCACCTGACTCAGTTTTGGAAATTTCTATTAACATTCTGCAGTTTACAGATTCTTTCCTCAGCCTCAGTCCAACCTTCTAATCAAAGACATTGATTTTGCTAATTTAAAAAAACTCCAGGCTCTTTCGGGCCCTCCTTTCCAAGATGACGAAAAAAAGAAGGAACAATGGTCGTGCCAAAAAGGGCCACGGTCATGTGCAACCTATTCGCTGCACGAACTGCGCCCGGTGCGTACCCAAGGATAAGGCCATTAAGAAGTTTGTCATTCGGAACATAGTGGAGGCCACCGACGTCCGGGACATTTCCGAAGCGAGTGTCTTCGACGGTTATGTGCTTCCCAAGCTGTATGTGAAGCTGCATTACTGTGTCAGTTGTGCCATTCACAGCAAAGTGGTCAGAAATCGATCTCGTGAAGCCCGCAAAGACCGAACACCTCCACCCCGATTTAGACCTGCTGGTGCTGCCCCACGACCTCCAGCAAAGCCTATGTAAGGAGCTGGGTCCGAATGGACTGAAGAAAACTCTGAGAAAAATAATAAATTGAATGTTTTTACTTTAAAAAAAAAAAAAAAAAAAAAACAACTCCAGTCTTCAGCCCCGCCCTTCTTTTGGTGATATGGTTTTGCTGCTTCTCCCAGGCTGATCTTCCGCTTGCAGGCTGCCTGCTTCAGACTCCTGAGTGCTGGGATTAGCAGGTGTGTACGATTGCACTGAGTGTCTAGCTTATCTGTTAGACACTTTCTTAGAATTTTTTTCTAAGAAAAAAATTGTATCATCCATCTGTTCCCCCATGTCACTTACTTTTTTTACTCAGCTTTAGCATATTCTTGTGAGAACTCCATCATTCTGATACTTGCTTTGTCTCTTCAGACTTTTTTTTTCCTCATTAGTGTATCTGTAATTTTTGTTAATAGCCATATGTATGAAGAGTAAATGAACTCCAGTAAACCTCTGGAGGTGTGGCGGTAAACTGGATGGAAGGAGTGTTCAGTCCTGTGATTAGTCCTGTTAGAGTCAGCCTGTGCCCCTGGGCTAGGAGCTTCATTCTTCTCAGTCACCCTTACCTAATGGATGAACAAGATGGCTAGAGCAGCTAACTGAATGGTTTCTCTTATGGATAGGTCTTTATAAGAAGGACAGAACACCCTTACCATTTCATTCACAGTGGTCACTTTGGCCTTCCAAAGTGCCATTTGATCTTCTTGTGAGAATCTCTGGAGTTCCACAAGACAGAAGAATGAGTGTCTTCTTAGAACTGAGCCTACAGGGGCCCAGCAGGATGGCTCAGTGGTCTAAAGTGCCTGCTTAGGAAAGCTTAGGCAGCTGCAGGAACCGCGGTTCGATCCCTGGCACCACATGCTGCGCCAGCCCTGCCCTCAGGCCAGGCTGAGCCGGCCATAAAAATAAATAAACAAACAAAAGTTGTGAAACAAAAAAAAAAAATTTAAAGAACTGAGCCTACAGCAGTGCATCAATTACAGTACTGGTTCCTGTGCAGATCTCCCCACAAGTTTTTTCTCTGGTAAATTGTGATCGTTGTATCTCCTCTCTTCAATTTGGGAGCTTTTACCTTTTGAGCTCCATTTTCTGAACAACCTAAGAAAAATGGTGACTTTTCAGTTTATTCAGTTTTTTGTTTGTTAGGATGGGACAAATAAGTATTATCTACACCTTTCAGTATCTTTATTCACATCTGCAGGGTCCCTTTGAATCACCTAATATTCACAGATTGTAGTGATTAGGTTGTGGATTTTTAGCAGGTCTCATTTTACCACAGATGTTCCAGTAATTTTCAGTCTTTCAGCTACCATTATATGAATAGCGTTGCTATAAACACATGGATGTGTCTGTTGAAAATGTTTCCTGTTGGGTGAACAGGTTAAACATTTTTAATCAGAAAATCCAAACTTGAAATTTTTATGATGCCACAAGGGGCAAGTTCCACAGCTAAAACTCTATTCCATGGATAAGTTTAATTACATTAAAATGTTGCATAAGGTTAACTTCAAGCTATGTGTATAATGAATGTATCAATGAATCAAATGAATTTCACATTTATACTGGAGTTCCAGGGGGCCAAGGAGATAGCTCAGTGGAATAAGTGCTTGCCTGGCAAGTGCAAGGTCCTGAGTTTAATCCCTGGTACCACCAAAATAAATAAATAAATAAATAAATAAATAAATAAATAAATAGAAGAAGAGGAAAATAAACTGGGGTTACTTCTCCAAGATATGTATATACAAATACTCTAAAATCTGGAAAACAAAATCTAAAATGCTTCTGGGGCCAAGGAGATAGCTCGATGGCACAGTGCATGCCTGGCAAGTGTGAGATAACAACTTAATTTGTGGCAACAAAAAAATCCTAAAATTCTTCTGGTCCCAAGCATTTTGGGTAAGGGATGCTGAACTTATATGTATATGAGTCAGTTGCCAGTGATTATGTATGTACTGAGTTAGGAGATAAAGCCAGTTTTCTCAAAATGGTTATGAGAATTCTGTTCTTGGAAGAAAATGTTTACAAGTCATAATGTGATAGGGACCTTGTGTACAGAATGTATAAAGAACTCATCCAATTTGATAATATGAATGCTGGGCATGGCGGCACACACTTGTCACAGTGGCACACCCTCCAGCATTCTGGAGACTGAGGCAAGAGGATCAATGTGAGTTTGAGCTCAGGTTGGATTACATGGTGAGTTCAAAGCCAGTCAGAAACATGTAGTGAGATCTTGTCTCAACAAAACAATTTAATCACAGGATTTGGATTTTTTTTTTTAATGTTTTTTTATTTATTATTTATTTTTTTCTTGTTTCAGAACCTTTGTTTATTCACTCATTTTTATGGCTGGCTCAGCCCGCCCAGAGGGCAGGGCTGGCGCAGCATGTGGTGCTGGGGATTGAACCGAGGTCCCTGAAGCTGCCCAAGCTGTCCCAAGCAGGGGCTTTAGACCACTGAGCCATCCCGCCGGGCCCCTTGGATTTTTTTTTTTTAATACTGGGATTGAACTTTACATTATAGAGACAACACTCAGCTACATCTCTAACTCTACTTCACCCAAGCCTACTTTTAAAGTTTTAAATTTTGGGGCTGGAGAAATAGCTCAGTAGAATAAGCACTTGCCTGGCAAGCACAAGGTCCTGAGATAGATAGATAGATAGATAGATAGATAGATAGAGTTTTCTTTTTTTAAAGATTTTTAAATTTTTTTTTTTTCTTGTTTCAGAACCTTTGTTTGTTTATTCACTCATTTTTATGGCCAGCTCAGCTTGCCCCGAAGGCAGGGCTGGCGCAGCATGTGGTGCCAGGGATCGAACTGCGGTCCCTGAAGCTGCCCAAGCTTTCCCAAGCAGGCGCTTTAGACCATTGAGCCATCCCGCCGGGCCCGAGATAGAGTTTTCAATTTTGAGACAAGTTGTCTCTAGATTGCTAAATTGCCCAGGTTGGCTGGAATTTATAATCCTGTTACCTTAGTTTCCCAATGTGTTTGAGTGGACATTTCTCCAAATAATGTTTCAGCTTGATATAAAGTTACTGGGAATTTGCAAATTAAGCCCCCAATATTAAACCCCCAAGATAAGATTTTATAATCATTAGGATGGCTTAATTTTTTTTAAATGGAAAATATATGGAGGAATTAGAATCCTCCTACATTTTTTTTTTTTTTTTTTTTTTTTTTGTCTTTTTGAGACAGGGTCTCGCTATGCAGTTCAGGCTGGCCTTGAGCTCACTTTTGTAGCCCAGGCTGGTCTCGAACTCACACCGATCCTCCTGCCTCAGCCTCCCGAGTGCTGGGATTACAGGCATGAGCCACCACACCTGGCTAGAATCCTCCTACATTGCTGATGAGAATATAAAATGATGCTCTATGGAAAACGTTTTGATTGTTATTCATGACCCAGTAGTGCCGCTTCATGGTGTATACCAAAAAATGGGAATACAGGTCCTTCTAAAACCTTGCGCTTAGGCTTGGGCTGGGGATATAGTTCAGTGGCATAGCACCTGTGTGAAAGTGCAAGGTCCTGAGTTCAATCCCTGGTAACACACACACACACACACAAAAACAAAAAAACTTGGATACATATGTTTATAGCAGCATTATTTATAATAGCCATAAAACTCAGACATCGATCAACAGACAAATGAGGGTAAACAAAATGAGGCATGTTCATACAATATATTATCTATCCATAAATATTATTCAGCCTAAAAAGGAATGCAACATTGATACATGCTACAAAATGAATGAACCTGAAAATGCAAAGTAAAAGAAGCGAGTCACAGAAAAGAAACATTGTATAATTCACTTATACAACATGTCCAGAATAGGCAAGCCTCTTGAGACGGAGGAGTGGTTGCAAGGGGAGTAGTAAATGAGCGGTAACTGCTAAGAGAGTTGGGGGGGTGTGATGAGAATATTCTGGAATTTTATAGTGAGGGTCGTTGCATAATCCTGTGAATATACTAAAGTACTAAAAACTGATTTGTACAGTTCAAAAGGAGTGCTAATATATTTTCAGATTCTTCTTTTCTTTTTTGGTACCTGGGATCAAACTCAGGACCTTGTGCTTGGCAGGAAGGTTCTTATGCCACTGAGCTATCTCCCTGGCCTTGGATGTTTTTTACATATAATTGTGTCACTTGCAAATATTGAGTTTTAGTGTTGCTTTCCAGTATTGGCTTGCTCTATTACACATGTACACCAGTATAGAATAGTGTAGAACCCTTAAGAAGAAACATCTGTAATTGTTCTCTGTATCAGAGTGCAAACCTCCAATAATTCACCATCAGATATGACTCTCCCACAGTTATGTGACTAATAAATGAGAAACACACATGGGAAATACAGACATTTGTGAAATAGTAATGCCTTGGCCCACTGTATCACTGCAATCTTTTTTTCACTTTTCACTGCAACCTTTTTATAATTAGTTGTGAACAGTTCTTTGCTATTGTATCATGGGTTAAGTCACATTGTTTTATATAGCAGCCTGTCCAGACCTCATCACAATCCAGGGGATTTTATAAGTTGCAATCCCAGGAAAAAGTTATCAGAATTCTCGCGAGTAAATTCCAATCTACCACTTGAGTGCATCCCACGGTGAGAGTACAAAGACATTGACATAGCTGGGCATTTTGGCGCACGCCTGTAATCCCAGCACTCGGGAGGCTGAGGTGGGAGGATCGGTGAGAGTTCGAGACCAGCCTGGGCTACAAAACTGAGCTCAAGGCCAGCCTGAACTGTACAGCGAGACCCTGTCTCAAAAAGACAAAAAAAAAAAAAAAAAAAAAAAAAAAAAAAAAAAAAAAAAAAAAAAAAAAGACATTGACATATCTGTAGTTAGAGGCAGCTAAATCCAGCCAGAACAAAAGCTAATCAGAACAAAGGCCAGGACCCAGGGCCAAATCTAGGTTTCACTAATTCACAAAGAGGGGCGTGGCTTGAGGTTCAGTGACTGTGAAAGTGGCAGGAAGTGGGCATGCACTGAGAGCTGGCCTAGGTAGAAGGTGCAATAGCACCTCTTCGATGTGCAGAGAGAGGCATGCAAAAAGAGTACAGTAGCCTCTAAGTTTGGAAGAATCTGCACAATACAGTTTGAGGAAGGATCTTGTGTTTGGGGTTGGCTGCTTCACCTCTAATGTCTATCTTTTATTACCCTGGACCTCACTCACTGCTTTTCTCTAAACCCAGTCCTAGTTGATAATGGAGTGTCTCTTGGACCAGCTTATACTCTGTAGGAGGGAGCTATAGGTAGGCATCACAGACCAGTCTCTTGGCTTCAAAATCTGCAAATTGGTGCTTGTGCTGGACCTACTTGCATTGCTTAAAGCCAGTCAAAGATGTGGAACATTTCCCTAGCCAGTTCTGGACAGATCAGTACACAGAAGTAGAGCAAAAGTGAATCAAAATGCCTTCTTTCAGGGGAACCACTGTGGTCTTCCAGGTTTTTAAGCCCAATTTTACCTTTCACGTAGTGCTGAAGACAGCCTGCACACATGTAGACAATATGGAGGTTCATTCTCTCTTTCTGTTCTTCCTCCCCTTACCTCCCTCCTTCTCTCCTCCCTCCTTCATTCTGTTTGAGTCTGGGCCTCTATGTTGCCCACTCTAGTCTCGTATTCGTGATTATCCTGCCTTAGCCTCCCAAGTGCTAAGATCACAGGAATGCAGCAACACACAGGGCTCTATGCTTTCTCAACTCTAAACCATTGTGCCAATAAATGTTTTTTATAGCTATTAGTTTGAGAATTTTAATTTACATAAATTAAATAAAGATCTCACAAGGAAGTTATTTCCACAAGCACATTTAGTTCCCTACTCTAAATGTTTTAGTGTAGTGAGCCTACTTCTGAAAATCCTATTGCCCTGTATTCTAGTTTCTATAAAAGAAAAGGTTCCATAGACAGTGATATTTTAACAAGTACTAGCCATTTGTACATATAAATGTGAAATGTAAAATATAAAACTATACAATACAGAAAACACAAGCAAATTCTTTTGCACCTGAGAAAAGGCTTTCTAAATACAACTCAATCCACATGCCAAGGAAGAAACATTTAAATTAAGCTACAAACTGGGCACTCTGCTCAGGGGAGAAGTACTTGCTAGCATGTGCAAGGCCCTGGGTTTCATCCCTGGCACCAAAATAGGGTAGTAAATTAAACTACTACCAGCTCTTAAAAATTTGAAAAAATATGGCAAAAATCACCGTAAACAAAGCCAAAGGAAAAATATATGCCAAATTGAAGATAAAGGTCTAATATTCTTCTTTTTGTATTTTTATTTTATTTTTTTTCTTGTTTCAGAACTTTCGTTTATTTATTTTTATGGCCAGCTCAGCCTGCCCTGAGGGCAGGGCTGGCGCAGCATGTGGTGCCGGGGATTGAACCGTGGTCCCTGCAGCCACCTGCAGGTGCTTTAGACCACTGAGCCATCCTGCCAGGCCCCAAAGGGCTAATATTCTTCATGTATGAAGAATGCTTAAAAATCAAAGTGGATGAGAAAAAACCCAAATATGCCCTAAGAATACAGGTATAAAGCCGGGCGTGGTGGCTCACACCTGCAATCCCAGCACTTGGGAGGCTGAGGCAGGAGGATTGGTGCGAGTTCGAGACCAGCCTGGGCTATAAAAGTGAGCTCAGGACCAGCCTGAACTGCATAGCGAGACCCTGTCTCAAAAAGACAAAAAGACAAAAAAAAAAAAAAAAAAAAAAAAAAAAAAAAAAAAAAAAAAAAAAAAAAAAAAAAAAAAAAAAAAAAAAAAAAGAATACAGGTATAGGCAAACAGACTGAGTACATGAACAAATGAGTAACATAAAATGGTTCAGATATATTTGACTTTCTTCAGAGAAGAAGTACAAATTAATAATACAACAAAATACTATTTCTTCTTACTTGAATGCAAACAACTGACAACAAACTGAGTTGGAAAGGTGCCAAAAAATAGCAACCTCTGCTCTTGGGAGTATGAAAGAGTACAAACTTTAGCAAGAGAATTTTTGCCATATTTAGCAAAACTACAGCCACTCAGTAATCATATGCCTAGGGATTTATGCTAAAGATACATATATGAGAAGCTGAAAGTAGTATACGTGGAGTTAAATATTTTGGCATTATTTGAAATTACAAAACACTGGGAACAACCTACATAACTATACACAGGAGACTAGCAGAGTGAACTGGTATGGACATGCAATGAGGTACTGCATAATATTTTTTTTTAAGTGAAGTTGGTTTTTAAAAAAAAATTTTTGTGGGCCTAGCGGGATGGCTCAGTGGTCTAAAGCGCCTGCTTGGGAAAGCTTGGGCGGATTCAGGGACCGCGGTTCGATCCCCGGCACCACATGCTCCGCCAGCCCTGTCCTCGGGGTGGGCTGAGCCGGCCATAAAAATGAGTGAATAAACAAAGGTTCTGAAACAAGAAAAAAATAAATAAAATTAAAAAAAAAAATTTGTATTTGGTACAGGGTCTCACTATACAGATTGGACTAGTGGTGATCCTCCTGTTTTCAGCATTGTCGATGCTGGGAGTACAGGCGTGCGCTACCATGCTTGGATTCAGTCTCCAGCTCAGTACACCCCAGGGGTGGGACCAGCACAGCGTGCCATACCAGAGATCAAATCTTGGTCCCTGCTCTTGCCAAATCAGAGACTTAGTCTGCTGAGCTATCTTGCTGGCCCCATGAAGTTGGTTTTTATGAATGAATATGGATAACTTCCAGGATATAATGATAAAGTTGTAGAATATGTCTTCATAACTATAGACACACACAAGATCTGTCTCTATCCATTTTTAAAAGCTCAAGGATTTCAATACCAAACAACCAGAAGCTAATGAAATTTGCTACATGCAGAGGAGGGGTGGGTGGAAATGTAATGGACAGGATAGAGGCTGAGCAATAGTTCTCTTAAGTGAGTATCTTTATGTATGTTTTAAATGTCTGGAACCTTTATTAGTGTATCAGTTTTTTTTTAAAAAGTTAATCGATGATAAGAAAAAACCTCAAAGGGCCCGGCGGGATGGCTCAGTGGTCTAAAGCGCCTGCTTGGGAAAGCTTGTGCAGCTTCAGGGATGGTGGTTCGATGCCTGACACCACATGCTGCGCCAGCCCTGCCCTCTGGGTGGGCTGAACCAGCCATAAAAATGAGTGAATAAACAAACAAAGGTTCTGAAACAAGGACAAAAAAAAAAAAAAGAAAAAAGAAAAAACCTCTAAGACTGATGTCTTTCAATCTGTAAGTGACATTTAGTATGAGACAGGCTTTCTACTAATGACTAGGAATGACAGGAGCTCCCTGCTCCACATCCCATATCTGACCCCAGCCTCCCCTTTCCCCAGGGTTGCAGAATTATACACCTTTCTTTACCACATCTGTCACTCGACAACTCAAACCACCCTGGACAAAAGTACTCAACTAACAAAGGTGTTGTAGGCAGATAAATTAGAAATATTATAGGCAGTCAGACAGGGCTAGGCCCTCAGGAGGAGCCAGTATGGAAGACAAGATATCTTAAAACTATGGGAGAGACAGACACTCCTTCTGTGGGCCAGGCCTCTACATGAAAGATCAAATAAATGCATACCTCCCTAAGGATAAACATCAGGGACTGATATTCTAAATATGTCTCTATCACCTTGAAAAAGCCAGAGTCACTAACCCAACCTCCTGTAGGAAAAAACCCTGTTCTGTATTTATGTCTGCTTGCTGTGTGACTTGCTTCCCTTCTGATTCCACATTTAATCAATTTTACCTGAGCAATTGTGCTTGTAATCTTATTGGTTGACTATAGTTTTGTTCCACCTCATGCTCACTTTGTGGGTTCCCATGTTTTCCATCTTAGACCCTCGGACACCTCATGATTTTGCTGTATAAAATGCATAGAAAAGATAGGTTCCTAGGTACCCTGCTCAGGTCCACTTCTGTTCTTCTTTCAGACACAAGCTTTCTTTCCCCCAATAAATATATTATGCTCTTAACCTCTATTGTTCCTAAAATTGATTCTTTGGTTTTAGGGAACACAAACTTGTACCAGGTATCTTTCAGGTTGGGAGTTTCATTTTCCTATATCAATAGGAGCAAGAAGGCCAAGAGACCCACAGCCCTATTTTCCTAATACATGATCACTTAATAGTTAACTCTTCAAAACCTTAGAATAAAAGGCATCAGCATTCTCTTTCCTTTGTCTCCCTCTGCTGGTGCTGCTGTTGTACTGTACAAATCGCTTCTCTAGTTTTGTTGGGAGAGAAGCAAATTTGAGGGTGCATCAGAATCACCTGGAAGAGATCAGGTGTCCTGGAACTCACCTATAATCCCTAGACACTGAGCAGCAGAGGCAGGAGGTTCACAAATTCAAACTCAGCTTTCACAATTTAGTGACTTAACAAGACCATATCGTAAAATAAAAATCAAAACTGCCAATGATGTAGTTCAACAGTGCCTTCCTGGAAAGAAAGAGGCCCTGAGTTTGATCCTCAGTACCAAAAATAAATAAATGAATGAATTAATGACTGAGAGGATGAGGATATAAGTCGATGTAAAGGCCCCGGGTTTCCATCCCCAGGACCACCACCAGTGAGGAAAAAAAAGAATCATCTGGAAGGCTTGATAAACTACAGGCTTCTGGGTCCCACTCTCAGAACTTTTTAACTCCATAGGCCTTGAGTGGAACCTACAAATCTAGCTGACCCTGGAACCTACTTTGAGACCACTGCCTTGCATGGCATTAAAAACTCCCTCTGTCATTCCCTCATCTTACTCCAGGGCTTGGACCCTTTACTTGAAGGAAAGGAAGATGAAGAACTCAGATTAGGGCTCAGCGAAGTTGTGGTGCCAGAGAACATCAAGTTTTCAGTAAATAGGCACAAAGGTACACCCCTGCAACTTTAGGCTACAGTGCTGGCATGAGTGAGAGAGAGAGAGTGAAGAGAAGCCAGGCAGAGAACAGGAGTGTTGGGAAGCAGAGGAGAAGGTAAGAAGCCGGCGTTAGAAAGAAAGGCAGTTTGGGGCCCGGCAGGATGGCTCAGTGATCTAAAGCGCCTGAAGGCAGCTGCAGGAACTGTGGTTTGATCCCCGGCACCACATGCTGTGCCAGCCCTGCCCTCAGGGCAGGCTAAGCCAGCCATAAAAAAAAAAAAAAAAGAAAAAAAGAAAGTTCTGAAACAAGAAAAATAAAATATGCTAAAAAAGAAAGAAAGAAAGGCAATTTAATCATTGTGCCAAGCAACACAGAAAGGACAAGGGGGCTAGAGAGGCAAAGAAACTGCCTCACTTTAAGATAGGGTCTTATTAAGTCACTAAATTGTGAAGGCTGAGTTTGAACTTGTGATTCTCCTCTCTCAGCTGCTTAGTGTCTAGGAATTATAGGTGCGCTCCAGGACAACTGGCCTCTTCCAAGTGATTCCGATGCTCACTCAAATTTGAAAACTATTGAATCACAGCAGTGGTCAGTGAACTATGGGTCAATATCACACACTGCCTGTTTATAAAGCTTTATTGGAAAATAAGCACACCCATTTGTTTATGCATCATCTATGGCTGCTTTCCTTTTACTACAATGCAGTTAGGTTGAGACCATGTATTTCTCATAGCTTAAAATATTTAACTGTGTGGTCCTTTACAGTTAAAAAGCTGGCCAACCCCAAAACTGGAACACTGTCTACCACAGCCTGTGGCAGCATCTGGTGGTCTGGGGAACTGTAACTTTTTGTGATCAGCTGTTCATCAGGTTGGCTGCAGACTCTATAATTAAGATATTAATTATCGAAGATTAATAAGTTATATTGGGCCAGCGAGATGGTTCAGTAGTCTAAAGCACCTGCTTAGGAAAGTTTAAGCAACTGCAGGGACCACAGTTTGATCCCTGGCACTACATGCTGTGTCAGCCCCACCCACAGGGCAGGCTAAGCCAGCCATAAAAAAAAAAGTTATAAATGATTTTTATCTGATAGAGGTGAAAATGATTTCTTAGCTAAGAATGTTTTTGTGCTGTATACTGTTATCTAGTTGTGGATGCAACCTAGACATCTTACTTTAGCCTTTTTTCTTCTTTCATTGCATATACATGCTCATACACCCTGAACCATGGTCTCTCATAGCCTTTACCTCAGTTTCACATTCTCTTACTAAGAGAAAATGTGTTAAAATAGGCTTACTATTTTACTACTTTCAAGCATAAGATATGCTTGAAAAGTATGAATATTTAAATTTTTAAAAAATGCATTACAAAGGACTGGGGAAATAGCTCTGAGGCACAAGTGCCTGCGTGGCAAATGCAAGGTCGTGAGTTTGAACCCCGGTCCCACAAAAAAAAAAAAAAAAATGCATTACAAGAGCCGGGCGTGGTGGTGCACGCCTGTAATCCCAGCACTTGGGAGGCTGAGGCAGGAGGATTGGTGTGAGTTCGAGACCAGCCTGGGCTACAAAAGTGAGCTCAAGGCCAGCCTGAGCTGCATAGCGAGACCCTGTCTCAAAAAGACAAAAAAAAAAAAAAAAAAAAATGCATTACAACAGAGACATACTGCCTCATCGCCCTTAGAATATTCCACCTCCCAGTGAACACACTTTTCCCATAGTTCTTGCTACTTTCTGAGCCAGTTCTGGAAGTCTTCTTTTCTGTCTTTAGTTGTACTGTTGTGGCTGTCTTGATGTCCTGACCTGATTCAGAATGTTCACCTTTCATAGTCATTTTGATTTTAAGAAAGAGCCAAAGCCAGAAGGTGCTAAATCTGGGGAAGAAGCGGGGTGAGGACACACATTAATGTTTATATGAACCTGACTTTCAGTTGGACAGCAGTTGCCAGCAGAAGTTCTTTTTTTTTTTTCCACACCGATCCTCCTGCCTCAGCCTCCCGAGTGCTGGGATTACAGGCATGTGCCACCACGCCCGGTGACAGCAGAAGTTTAATCGTACCTGATAAAGATATAAAAGAGACTCGCAGGGCTGGTAAGTTAGCTCAGCAGACTAAATGCCTGCTTTGGCAAGTGCAGGGACCAGAGTTTGATCCCTGGTCCCACATGCTATGCTGGACCTGCCCCCAGGACCGGCTAAACTGGGTGACCAAGTCTGGGGTGATGATACACACCTGCAATCCCAGAGAGAGACTTGTAGGAGTGCTTGAGGAAGTGGCAAAAATGAGGGCTTTCTTAGCTATTTTTCTTTCATTGCTGAAACCAAACACCCAATACCCAAAGTTTATTTAGATCATAGTTCGTGGAAGTTTTAGCCCATAATGTGCTGGCCCCAAGGCAGAGTGGCACATAGTAGAAGGGTAAGAGTTGATGGCAGCAGAAGACAGTAAAAGCAATGAGAGAGAGAGAGAGAGAGAGAGAGAGAGAGAGAGAGAGAGAGAGAGAGAGCAAGAGCAAGCCTCATTTGTCTCTTACATCCAGTCTATCAGGATTAAGGTACTGTCAGTCCAACCAGTGTACTGATCCAGCAATCCCTCATGCTTAATTCCAGCATCCCTAATAAATTACACACTCTAGATTCATCTGCCTTTGATAAAAACCTGCATGGTTACATGAAGCTTTGGGGGGGACATCTAGACACAAACCTTACAATGGGGTGTGTTGGAAACAAGAAGGAATATTTTGAGGGGATTAATGGCAATGTGTCTGTTATTGTAATAAATTTATTTTAAAAATTACTGTAATACATTTTTTAAACTTTAAATACTCAACATGTACTTTGATTATACCTTGTGTGCTTGTATAAAAGTCATTTATTTATTTATTTATTCGTGTTTCAGAACCTCTATTTGTTTATTCACTCATTTTTATGGCCGGCTCAGCCCACCCCAAAGGCAGAGCTGGTGCAGCATGTGGTGCTTGGGATCGAACCGCAGTCCCTGAAGCCACCCAAGCTTTCCCAAGCAGGCACTTTAGACACTGAGCCATCCCACCGGGCCCCTGTTTTTTAAAATTTGTACGTTAATGAGAAGAGTGAGGTTCATTTTATTTATTTTATTTTCTTGTTTCAGAACTTTTGTTATTCACTCATTTTTATGGCCGGCTCAGCCCGCCCTGAGGGCAGGGCTGGCACAGCACGTAGTGCCGGGGATCGAACCGCAGTCCCTGCAGCCGCCTAAGCTTTCCTAAGCAAGAGCTTTAGACCACTGAGCCATCCTGCCGGGCCCCAATTAGCTTTTTTTTTTTTGGCGGGACCAGGGTTCAAACTCACGACCTTGCACTTGCCAGGCAGGCACTTGTGCCACGGAGCTATCTCCCTGGCCCAAACTCCTAGGTTCGTTTGGTGCCATTCTCTCTACTCTATTTCTGTAGTTACTGCTAGAGGTTAAGCCCCTTCCCTCTCCTGAACTCACACAGCATTGTCTGTTCAATCTATAATAGACTGAATTGTTCAAGGCTATTGAAAAAAATCCCCAAGGGAAAAGAAAAACTATGCCCCAGTGTTTTCACTCTCTTGCCCAAAACTCATAGATAAAACTCATCATCCAAGGATAAGGGAAGGCCCCACTCTCTAACTGCTTTGGTTTGGTTTTTAGTGGTCCTCCAAAACTCTTTTGACTATTTCTTTGCTCTCCCTATCAG
This sequence comes from Myocastor coypus, assembly GCA_004027025.1. Classification (NCBI taxonomy): domain Eukaryota; kingdom Metazoa; phylum Chordata; class Mammalia; order Rodentia; family Myocastoridae; genus Myocastor; species Myocastor coypus. The sequence goes on from PVJA010016661.1 coordinate 37,068, forward strand.
CCATCTGCTTGAAAACCCTCTGTGCTGTTTCCATGAGCCCAAAGTATTGTGTAGCTCCAGCTTGAAGCTCCACTGTACTGATACTTTCAGTTAAAAGTTCCTTCTATCCGCTCTAAATTCCCAACATGTCTAATTTGCATTATTTTTATATAAGGTATGGCATTTAATTTTATGACATGGCCTTTTATGAGCTGTGCCTTTATTTCAGGATAGCAGCTATGATCCAACTTTGTATCCACACAATTGCCCAATAGCTAATATGGACAATAGAGCCAGTGAAAAGTTGTGAGTAGGAGGCGCTGAAAAATCAAGCTGTGTATTAAAAAAGTAGCACTAGGTTTGGAATGTCTAACATTCTATTGAATCCTATTTCCCCTTCTCTTCTCCTGAAAATGTTTTGTTTCTCATTTTGATATAGGAAAGTGAAACTACCAACCAAGTTTGTGTTATCTAAAACTGAAGAATGAATTTTAGGAACAACAGAGGTTAAGAGCAGAACATATTTATCACGGAAAGGAAAGCTCTTGTCTGAGAGAGGGACAGAAGAAGGGACCTGAGCAGTTGCCCCTGAATTTGTGTCTTCCAAGGATATATATTTTTAATTTAATCTAATTTTCTTGTTTCAGAACTTTTGTTTGTTTATGTATTTATTTTTATGGCCAGCTCAGCCTGCCCTGAGGGCAGGGCTGGCACAGCATGTGGTGCTGGGGATTGAACCATGGTCCCTGCAGCCGCCCAAGCTTTCCTAAGTAGGCACTTTAGACCACTGAGCCATCCTGCCAGGCCCCCTCTTCCAAGGATATTTATAGAATGAAACCATGAGGTGGGTCTAAGGTGGAGAATATGGAAACTCGCTTAGGTGGGCATGAGGTGGGACAAATCTATATGATCAACCAATGAGATTACAAGCACAGTTGCTCAGGTCAAACTGATTTAAATCCGGGACCAAATGGGGAAGTGAGTCACAGAGCAAGCAGGCAGGGCAAGTGGGCATGAGTACAGAACCTGGGCTTTTCCTGTAGGGGCCTGTTTTAGCGATTTTCAAGCGTCCTTAAGATAAGCAGCTTTTTTAGAATGTCAGTCCTGGATGCCTATCTTTAGGGAGGTCTGTGCTTGCATTTATTTACTCCTTTGTCTTGAGATCCCGCCCACAGCAGGGCTCTGTCTTTTCCACAGTTGCAAAATCATGTTGTCTTCCACAGTATCTCCTCAAGGGCTAGTTCTGTCTCACTGCCTATATTTCTATGTAACTCAGCAGCCTGCAACAATTTTAAAATACTGTTTTGAATACTAAAAAAGAAAAGTAAGGATTCTTTAAAATGTAAATAAAATTCAAATTTCCTTTCTTCTGTTCAATGTTTCTTTTTAGCAAAAAATAAGATCTCTCATTTTCTTTCTTTCGTTTTTTTTCCTTTTGGTGGTACTAGAGATCCAACTCAGACCTTGGGCTTGCCAGGCAAGCATTTATTCCACTGAGCTATCTCAAGGTGTCTCATTTTATTTATTTATTTGTTTGTTTGTTTGTTTGTTTTAGAAAAGAGAAATTGCCAGAACCAAAAGACAAGGCCCAACTAAATGCTGTTTATAAGAAAACATTTCTTAAAAAAAAAAAAAATATATATATATATATATATATATATATATATATGAATGCAGTGGCCTCTTATGTTGGATAGAATTGGTGGTTGAGGCTGTGGGTATATCTCAGTGACAGCATATATGCGTAACATGTTCCAGGGCCCTGCTTCAGTTCCCAGGATGGGGGAGATGGTAATTATTTGGTCTTGGCTTTTGGAGGTCATTTAGTTTGTGCTTGATCTGAGACAGAAGGATAGTCTTAGCTGACTGTAGATAGCCTCTGCAGAGCAGTATCCACCTGTCTCTATTCATCTGGATGGCACTTTTGTTTTATTGCTGGAAGAAGGAAGAAGGTGTGGGACTGTGAAAAAGAGGAATAAATGTAGAAGCTGATGGGAGTAGTAATCCTATCACTAGTAGTAATCTAGTCTATAATGTGGAGGACCACCTGGATAGCTCTCCTAGAAAAAAAGAACATTTGGTCCTAGCTCCTTAAATTCTTGATATGTACAGAGTTAGCTAAGACATTTCCTTAACCCTTCAATTGGCTTTAAGCAATGCAAATGGGTATAACCAAAGTGCTAATGTGTAGCCTTTGAGGCAATGGAGAGGTCAGTGATGCCCCACTTATAGCTCTGGAGTAATATGTGCAAGCTAAGCCAAGTGACAGTGCTGTCAGCTAGAATGAGCCTTGAGAAAAGAGGCTATCACTTATCAAGGCATGTATTACACATCACAGCTGAAGCAAAGCATCTACCCCAAAATACTAGATACTGCTCCAGTGATATGCAGATTATTCTTTCTGCATTCTCTTCTCTCTCTCCCTCCCTCCCTCCCTCTCTCCTCTCTCTCTTTGAGGTAATTTCAGCACTCATGTACGTGCCACCACTTTCACAGTCACTCATTCCTAAGCCACTCTCTTCTTCATTAATTAATAAAACCCAGGTTCAACCCTTGATTGAGGCCTTTGCTCCAGCTGGATTTAGGACTGTTACGTCCTTATTCTTGCCATGTACTTCAGTAGAAGTAGTAGCGTAAAATTAATTTATTAGAACTCTCATAGCTTTTCCATTGGGATTACAAATATAAGCTTTACTGAACCACAATGAGCTCGGGGAAGGGCCTTAATGCATAGGTTTTGAGATTGTAGTGGGAAGGTGAGGTAGAAGCTTAGGTTTGCTGTGGTTAGTAGTTAGCAGCTAAATTCTTAGACCACCTAAGGCTGCATTCCAGCTGTCCCTGGCTGCTTGACTTGGATGTGATACACAATGGCTGGGCCTCTGTTGTGAGAAAACATGTGTGCCTAATACAAAACCCAACTTCAGTTGCTAAGATACAAGTATATTTCTTCATATATTTCCTTAAGTTCATACAAAATCAACATATGAGACTGCAGCAGTTGGTGTACAAGACAAAAAACACTGATTCTGAAAATTTCATTCTTAAAATGAAATTCAAATTTCTGACTTCAGGTGTATGCATTATCTGGCCTCTGCTTACATGTCCAGCTTCCTCTCCTCTCCTTCACCATTACTTGGTCACAACAGTCCTAGTTTACAGATTGAGTCACACTCATTGAGTCCTCAGGATATTTGCCCTTGCTGTTCCTGTTCCTTCTGCATGAAAGTCTCTGTGTAGATCTTTTTTTTTTTTTTCTTTTTGAGACAGGGTCTCGCTATGCAGTTGAGGCTGGTCCTGAGCTCACTTTTGTAGCCCTGGCTGGTCTCGAACTCGCACCAATTCTCCTGCCTCAGCCTCCCGAGTTCTGGGATTACAGGCCTGAGCCACCATGCCCGGCTTCTGTGTAGATCTTAACAAGCCCAACTCCTTTGTGTCCATTCACTGGGTCTCACTGCAAGAACACCCCCAGGTATGCCCTTCCTGAACTCCAACTTCATTTTTTTGTTTTTTTAAAGAGATGACCACCAACTTCAGCACCTATTCATCACTCAGCTCTCCATTGTGTTGTATTACAGATGCTCCTTAACTTACAATAGGGTTGTGTCCTGATAAACCCATCATGAATTAAATATATCAGAAGTTGGAGGTTGTTGTAGTTTATTTATTTTATTTATTTATTTATTTTTCTGGTTTCAGAACCTCTGTTTGTTTATTCACTCATTTCCATGGCCGGCTCAGCCTTCCCCAAGGGCAGGGCTGGCACAGCATGTGGTGCCGGGGATCGAACCGCAGTCCCTGAAGCAGCCCAAGCTTTCCCAAGCAGGCGCTTTAGACCACTGAGCCATCCCGCCGGGCCCCAGTTGTTGTAGTTTAGAGTTTACAAGGGGAACAATACAGGATGCATAACTTAGGGAATTATTTTATAACAGTCACCCAAACAGTCATATACAAAGAGAGTGCTGGAAATCTGTTCATACTAAAGACCAAAGAATCCAGCAGAGGGTCTGGATCCCACGGTAATATCCTACATGAGTCCGAGATATTACTTAGAGCCCATAACAATGCTCCCTGTAAGGCCAGCTGGAGCACAAGGGCCTGTGACAATGTTCCATGCAAGTCTGTTTCACAGCTCTGGCTGGCCCAATAGTCAGTGGTGCAAGCTAGAAAGTCTGTGCCAGCAGGATGAATGATCAGCAGGCTGAGGGATCCACACTGGAGCTAGGAAGCAATGCTTAAAGTAAGAATCAGAGTTCTTCCAAAAAGTACCACAGCCATGCTTAGCAACATCAATGTCCTGAGCTCCTCCAATCATGAGAATAGCTGAGTCCATATCAGGAAAGCCAGCAGAACAAGCTTCTACAAGACACTGAACAGTACGCCATCTTACCCTCTAGAGCCAGGAAGTGATGCTCAAAGGACCAGAACTCCCCCAAGTGAACTGTAGCCATTCTCAGTGACAAGGTCCTGAGCTCTTTTGATAAGAACAGCTGAGTTCATCAAGAAAGCCAGCATGACAAGCTCCTCCAGCAGAACCAACAGCTCAGGAGAGCCAGCTGCATCCTCACAACTCACTTCTACCTCTATAGTTCTTGTTTTTATGTTGTTGGCAACAGCCCTCGGGTTGGTCTCCTACATGTGGCACCACCAGTGCTTGGGTTCAGCTGGATGGTACAAGTGACAACCAGCGGTCAATGCATTACACAGGTGCATTTAATATAACAATTCTTAGTTACTTTTTTACTCATTGCTGGGACAATTACCCGACACTTAAAATGAAGAAAGGAAAGGTTTATTTAGCTCACAGTTTGTGGAGGTTTCAGTCCATATTTGGCTGGCTCAAGGCTGAGTGGAACAGAGCAGAGAGCATTCAGTTCATGGTGGTGGAACAGCAACAAAATAGTGGGAGAGGTAGCCAACCAATCAAGGCAGCAGAGAGCAACAGCTGAGAGCAACTGCTCTAGTTTGTCTCTTTAACTCTCTTTATATTACATTCAGTCTCACTGCCTCAGCCCCCGCCTTAGGCTACACCCATAATCCCAGAAGTACTGAGACCCATAATCCCATCAGTACTAAAAACCATAATCCCAGGGATCATGGATCAAGTTTCAAACTCTAGAAGTGCCTGCCCCCTGATTTATGAGGCTTTGGGGGGACAACTAGACATAAACCATAACAATTCCTAACCTGCCAAATATTCTCAGTGTCACCTGCCTTAAACATGTTCAGAACCCTTACATTAGCCTACATTTGGGAAAATTCATTTAACACAAAATTGATTTTAGAATTGAATGTCACAAAATGTATCCAAAAGATCAAAATGCCAAATATGAAGTAGTTTCTACTTAATTTACATCCATTTTACATCGTCATAAGTTTTTTTTTTTTTTTGAGACAGGGTCTCGCTATGCAGTTCAGGCTGGCCTTGAGCTCACTTTTGTAGCTGAAGTTGGTTTCGAACTCTCACCAATCCTCCTGCCTCAGCCTCCTGAGTGCTGGGATTACAGGTGTGCGCCACCACGCCCGGCTCGTAATAAGTTTTTTTTTAAAATCCTAAACTGAATCATCATAAGATGGGGCTGTCAGTACTTTCCTATCATTGTATCACTGTCTGAAATCCTTTGGAATCTTTACTGTTTCATTGACTGCCCTATTGGAGGCAGCACCAACAGAGCAGGGATCTTGTGCATTTGTTTGGTATGCGGTTATCATCCTAGCGACTAGAACTGGACTCACTGTACACTGTGGGTGTTCAAATAATACTGATGGAAGACAGAATGAGTTTGAAATGTCAGAGGGAAGGGTAAAAGGCCATAGTTAGGGGGTGGGAATGTAGCTAAATGTTAGAGAGCATGCTTGTGCGAGGCTCTGGATTCAACTCCCAGCACCTGGGGGAAAGGGGAGGAAGTTCAGGGAGAAGCACAGCACCCAACTCTCCCAGCAAAAACTGATGTGAAGCCGGGCTGGTGGCTCACGCCTGTAATCCCAGCACTCGGGAGGCTGAGGCAGGAGGATTGGTGCGAGTTCGAGACCAGCCTGGGCTACAAAAGTGAGCTCAAGGCCAGCCTGAACTGCATAGCGAGACCCTGTC
>PVJA010016662.1:0-43073 GCA_004027025.1 Myocastor coypus
TTTTTTTTTTTTTTTTTTTTTTTCCACAGTCAGTGTTGCCAAGAAAACAAGGAGTAGCTGTTTTAAGCATTTACAAATGGTAATGTACCAACAGCTGGTCTCGGTCCAACTGTGCTATTGTGGGGGTATTAAAAAGACAGGCCAGAGTTGGAGATGTACTGCCAACCTCCCTTGCAGAGTTGGGGAACATTTTACTTGGAAAAAAAAGGTCTTATATTCCTGCAGAGATCGACAGGACGGTTCTCCCGTGGAGTCAGTGCCTTGCTTGGCAGAGCTGGCAGCGCGGGCAGGCCAGCCAAATGCTTGGGCGACGGGGAAGCGCCGAGTCTGCGGGCCGCGTTGGATTTATCAGCGTGGCCATGCCGCCTCCCCGCCCGGCACCCGGGCTCCAGCGCACATGTGCGTGGGCGTCCCCGCGTGTGTCTGAGCCCATGTGGCTGCTGCTAGCCGTGCGTGGCAGCGGCTGCTAGCCAGTGTCTTCCCTGTGGCCGCCTGGGTTCCGCCCACTGTCTCTGCTCTTTCCTGCATGTCTTCTGCTGCTCGTCTTCAGTCAGCCCGAAGAGAGGAAGAAGAAGAATCTCAAGAAAAGTCATTCTCCACCCCCTTCCATGTCCTTAGCTATAAGGCCATATGAGGAATGATCCAAAAAATAGTGATGATGATGATGATGATTATTATTATTGTTGTTATTATTATTATTATTATTTTACAATAGAGGCACATTGCTGTCAGTTACCCTGAAAAATCCTCTGCTCGCTTCAATCTCTGATCCCAAGGCTGTTGGCACTTTCTGGAGCAGTCCAGCAGCCCTCTTTCCTGAGTGTCTTTAGCTACACTGTCCTACTGCCTCGATGTCCCAAAGCAGCTCAGAACACTGCCCTTTCATGGCCATTTTGATTGGAGGAACAGCCAGAAGCCACACGATGCCAGACCGAGGGAAGAAGGTGGGCGAGGACTCGCTGCCGTGTTTTTATTTGACAGGGACTGCAGTACGCGTTTGCTCACTGAGAGGCGATCAAAAAATACAGTGAATGCATTAATTTAAAAATTGTTACAGGAAAAGACACACCTGGCATTAATCGCCCACAAGACACCCCTCTGACTCTGTGAACACACTTTCAGTTCTTGGTAATGTATTTGTTACTGCAGTAAATTTTTAAAAATGAATCATTCACCATAATTTCTGATCACCCCTGGTCCAGCGGTGCCCAAGGCAGGAGGAGTCAGGTATATGCCTCCTGCTCTTCGCCTCAACCCTCTCCTTGGGGTTTTCTTTATCTTTTTTATTTTTTCCATCTCAGGAAATGGTAATACCCAGAGCATGCTTCTTCACTAAATACAATTACCAGCGGCCCTGTGTTTATGGATGAGGCATGGCGGAAAGTAATAGAAAATGATTATTTTTCGTTCTGAAGGCCTTCTTTATTAGTGGTGCGATGGGGACGTCAGCTGCCTTCTCTGAATGGCAATGCAATGTTTTGCTTTTCCCAGCAAGATAAACGATCTTATTTGTTGATGTTTGGTGCTTGAGATGACATTTATGTGAAATAAAAGGGACCAAATTAATAATAAAAAAAATGATTAGCCAGACACAAATGAAAAATGTACATCTCTCCCCCACCCCAGTTAAGTTGTTTGTATTTACATGCTATTCACAAATAATGGCAAGATGCCCACTAGTTGGATGGCGAGGGTTTTTTTTTTTTTCCTTTTACAATCATATGGCTTGATTCCGTTTTCCAGATCTTGTCGGAGAGCTGCTATTTGAAATAAAAATGTTTGCAGCCATTTCCTCATTAATCCTTCCGTTGTAGTACAACCTGCTGCAGAGAAATGGGAAAACAGACGCAACAGTGAAAATTAAAAGGGATGGACACTTATCTTGGGCTATAAAAGCTGCTAACCATGTAGGAACTAGAGAGGCTTTTGGACAGAAAATATGGCAAATGATAGGGACAATCATCGGACTAAGAGTTTGCTATTTGGAAGACTCTTGTGGGACATTTCTGAGCTCGTAATGGCTGGAGGAGCACTCCTGAGTTTAGTGTGCACGAGAGGGCCTGCGCGTCTGCTTTGCCTTGAGGCCTGGCTCCACTGTTTCGTGCATCTAACCCATCTGGTTTCTCATTGGGCTGGAATTTTCTCCACACAAGCAAGCACTTTGCAAGGAAGCTATGCAGAGCTCACATTTTGAGGGCTCTAAAGTTTGCTTGGAATGAAAGTTTCCTGCACTCTAGGACTGCAGGCTCAGGGCAAAGCTGCACTGACCTTGGTTTTGGTTTGTACAGATACATGCATTGTGTACTGGGGTGGTGGTGGTGGTGGAAAAGTTACAGCATACATGGGCTGCGAAGGATCAAGATTCCCCATTGCTACAACAAGTGGATACAGAGAGCAGGGGAGGCTCACAGGTACTCCCTGCAGATTCCACTCTGCACGTCACTGAATGTTACCTCATGCCTCCATGCCGTGGTAGGTTGCCTCGCGTTGAGACTCCATGTCTGATTTCAGCTCCTTGCCAATCCCATGTAGATTTAGTCATTGAGCTCCTCTGCAGATTTAATCTTTTGGTGTGTGTCTATGGAGGGCCACTTGTTTGCAGTAATGAGATGGAGAAAGGTAGACTCGTGGGCTCTGTTCCTGGGCAAAGGCCTTTTTGTGGAGTCTGTCATGGCGCTGTAGATACACAACAAGATAAACAGCAGATCTGAGGCATGCACACGTGAGGGACAAGTGTGATGGGAGACGAGACAGGGGGTCTGGGCAGGGCTATTACAGCCAGGTCTGTTCACAAAAAGCTAAGAATGTGTGGCCTGTGCTTCTCCCTGGAGGGTGGCATAGGAGGTGGGACTTAGTGTGTGGGGCACTTCATCCACAGGTGCGGAGGGCTCTTGGCCTGGCTGACGCAACAGAATCGCATTTGGGTCAGGATGGAGCTGCTCCGCAGGCCTCTACCGTAACACTAGCAGAGGAAGAAGGAGTGGGAGGAGGCTCTGGATCCAGGGCAAGTATAGCCTCTGCCAGCATCTTTGGTCTTTGGCACTCTTCACCTGTCACATCCGCGCAGTGGGTAGCATCACGCCTATGAGATCATTGTGAAGATTAAATAGTAGAGTGTAGCTCAGTACCTAAGCACATACTAAATTGGAGTTAATTTAAATGATAAAGCCTTCTCCTTCTGCATTTTCTTTTTGCGTTGCTTTCCATTCTGTCCTTGTCTAAGATGCAAGGCCATGCGTGTCAATCACTGCTCAGGGTCATCCTCAATGAAGAAGATGCGTCTCTCCTTAGTAAGGAGGCCCACTTCAAGTGGTGCTGCTAAAGGCAAGGAGCCTGGCCGCATGATTTCTTGTGGTTGCTTCTAGCTATTTGGTTCTTGCGTCTTGTAAAATCTTCCACCTCAAAAGCCTTGGCGGTGCTTGGCCACGAGAGTTGTAAGCCCTTTAGTGAATCAATAGATAGGCAGTGGTTAACTGGGCACAGCCCCCAAGATAGAAAACGTCTCCCCCAGATTGCAGTAAGGACCTCGGTTCTTTGGAACCATTGTATTTAGGTTTTTAAGCACTTTTATGAGCAGAACTGCTGCTCAGCTCAGGAGGCTGCTGAGACTCACCAGGGTGGGGTGGGCAGCAGGACGCGTGCCGGCTGTGGAGGGAGAGGTAGGAGAAGCAGTGACGCGGATCTACCACATTTCCTAAGCTGGGGAGGGAGGCAACCCAGGAGGACCAAGCTGCGCCGTGCAGATGGAGATGGGCTGGGTGGGAAGAGGATGCTCAGGGTAGGGCAATTCTGTTGTCAAGCAGAGCCTTAGCAAAGTCTGCAGGGCAAAGACCGTGTCCTGATGTTCCTGTTCCTGACTACACATCAGCATTAGCTTGTCACCCACAGAAGGACAGTGGTGGGGAGTGCTTCCAGGACCCCAACAATACCAGAATCCACAGGTCCCTTATATAAATAGTATAGTGGTTATGTATCACCTATACACATTCTCAAGCAAACTTTCAGTCAGCTCTAGATTGTCTAATACCTAATACATCGTAAATGTTGTGGGGAGAGTTGTTGTACTGTATTAGTTGGGGAAAGCCATGAGAAAGAAGTTTGTACTATTCAGCAGAAGCACAGCTTCCCCTTCTGGTATACCATCTGCGGCTGGTAGGATCTATGGGTGTGAACCTGTGGGCAGGACTGCCAGGACTTGCAAATGTTGGTAGACCTCAGCTAGTGAACTTCTCCAGACAGAGGCCATGTCTTGATTGTCTTCATGCTTTCTCCTCTACCTCTTGCATTCCCTGGCCAGGAGCTGGCTCTTGCAAGATCTGTTAAATAACCGAGAACGTGAATAGGGTGCACACGTGCGGTGTGCCCAGGAGAGCTGCTTGCCCGAGCTGTCCGCTGCCCTGCCGAGTTCAGATGAAAGCCCCTTGAGCATCTACCACAGGCAGGAGGGTCACCTGGGATTTGGGTGTTAGGTGAGTCACCGCCACAGCAAGGCGTTTGTACCTCAGGTGTGTAAGTCTGTGTGTGAAGGTGCTAGCTGGATCTTTCTCGTCCTTTCTGGAAAGGGAAAGAGATGGGGATCCAACGACATCTGCTGAAATCTAAACATATTTTTATTTATTCATGGCCATGATCAGGGCAGAACCTCTAATTTCAACCAATAATTAGGCTTGACAATAGATGTGGAAATAAAACATTTTTGCTGAATTCACTTGTCATTCCTCCCTGCTGTAGCTGGTGTAACCCAGATGTCAGCTGTCCCCTTATTTTTCTCTTTGAGCTTTCCTCCCTCAACCCTCTCATACTAATGCATTAGGGAGCCCTGTGGCGTTTGCTGAGGGTCTCGAGGGGAGACCTAGAGAGGGCTGACGTTGCATACTTCATAGTCACCCACTGAGATGTCTCGTGAGGTCTGAAGAGAGCTTTCTATAGGCATTTTCCTGAAACTGTTCTGCGGGGCACAATGCTGGTGCCGGCTGCCGCCTATTTCCCATCTGTGTCCCGGAGCCTGTCTTCCACTGTGATCTGCTAGCTTACCCTGGGCCCCTGCCTCTTCCAGGGGTTTGCTGGATCTGGTTCAGCCTGGTGCTAGTCATTACATCTGTAGGACATTTGCAAGCCAGATGTGAACTTGGTGGTGGCTTGAGCCAAACGTGGGGCATTTACATTACAGAACGTGGAGCAGCTACAGGTTGACAGCCCTGTACCCCATCACACAGAGCCCCACTAGACTCAACCCCTAGTCCCTACTGTCTTAGTTACTCTTCTCTTGTTGCTGGGACAAATACCTGACACTCAAAATGAAGGAAGGAAAGGTTTATTTAGCTCACAGTTACTGGAGGTTTCAGTCCATATTTGCTGGCCCAAGGCTGAATGGAACGGGGCAGAGAGCATCCAGTTCATGGTGGTAGAACAGCAACAAATGGCGATAGAGGCAACCAGCCAACCAGGGAAGCAGAGAGCAACAGAGCAAGAGAGCAACGGAGTTTGTCTCCCTTTATATCACATTCAGGCTCTCTGCCTCAGCCTATCTGCCTTAGGCCACACCCAGAATCCTAGTACTACTAAAATACGTAATTCCAGGGCATCATGAGTTAGTCTCAAATTCTAGAAGTCCCGCCCCATGATTGCATGAGGCTTTTGGGGGGGGCAACTAGATGCAAACTATAACACCTATCTTGCTCCACATGGTGCTGAGCCCTGGCCTGCCCTGTTTGGTGCTCTGCTCTCTCCCTGTTCCAGTGCCTATGGGAGCCCTGCCATCCTCTGCGTCAGGTTCCACTGGTCTCAATCTAGAGTGGAGGGCATGGGTGGCCACTGCTGTGATGGTGCTGGATTGGCTGTGGTGTTCTACTGTACGAGGTTTTGTCTGTGAAGGTGCGGGTGTCACTGACTGGTCTAGCAAACATTGGCTTTATTTATTTTTTGTGAAAAACAGGGAGCCTCCAGCCCCATAAAAAGCCCACACAGTGAGTAGCCCAGGATCTGGACACCGTGGGTGCTGTGGCAGCTCGTGACTCATCCACAGAGCCACCCGCGTGGGCTTCCAGAAGTGGCCATTTTCCTCCCGTTACTTGACAGAGCTCCTGGATGTTTTCCTCAGCTTCCTCTTCCTGTGCTGCTCATAGAGGGGCCACCAACATCAAAATCTGGAACTTGGGACATGAAGGGTCACAACTCTGCAGTCCAGGGTCCAGGATAGGTTGAATGTGGGTCTACTGCCAGTTCCACATTCTTGGGAGCATATATCCTGCCTCTGAGTTCTCCATGAAGGATTAAATGTGACATGTGCATAAGGAATCTGGCATGGGGTAGGGTCTCCAAAAATGTCCCCTGATGGGGCAGCAGGAGGCTGAGGAAGACAGGCTATGGATCCAGTACTTCCTTCTGCAGGGAAGCCTTCCTGGACCTTGGCTACCCTTGTCTGCACATCAGGTTCGGATAGTTCTTATGAGAGCCCCAGTCTCTGTGCTTCCACACCAACACTAAAGGGTGAATCCACTTCATGGTGTGAGGATCTGGGCAGAAGCTGAGGTGGAAAGCAGGAAGTAAAAGCAGCAGTGTAGCTGAGTATGGTGGAAGATGCCTGGAATCCTAGCATTCTGAGAGGCTGAGGCAGGAAAATGGCAAGTTTGGGCCCAGCCAGGCCAACTTAGCAAGAACCTTTCTGAAAAAAAAAAAAATGGTTAGGTCCTGGAGCTGTGGCAACTGGCACAAAGTGTGACTGAGATGGACTCTTGCTCCCTCCTTTGGTGCAACTCAGGGACCAGAGACAGGTGGGAAAGCCAGTGACACAGGAGGACCATGACTAGAGTGCACAGGCAGGCTTAGTGGTGTGGAAAAGTTCAGAGTAACAATACCTGCTGACTGAGCCAGCAGGTGAGACCCACCTTTGGTGGGTGGGCCAGTGTGAATCTCCGAGAGACTCAGGACAGCTGTCCCTAGGAGCAGGGTGCATACGCCTCTTCAGAGGGAAGAGTAATCAGTGGGACTAGCAATATGGAAGTGTCTTGAAGCAGTAGCCAGGAGCCAGCACTTGGGCTGTGGGGAATTCCACCAAGGGAAGACCATTTCCAGCTCCCACATCCAAAGGCCAAGATCATCTTCATACCCAACACAGTTCTCATGGCACACTTGGCTGGAGTGCACAGCGCATTTCTGGGATCTAACATGGATACTGTCTTAGAAGGAGAGGCACCAGCACCAGAGGTACTTTACTACTTTTATTCTCCCTTGTTTGTATGATTGGCTGTCCCCTTTCCTGTCTGGTTGGATGTCATCTTGTTTTGTTTTGTAGTTTGTGCTTTTTTTTTTTTTTTTTTTTTTTTTTTTTTTTTTTTTTTTTTTTTTTTTTTTTTTTTTTTTTTTTTTTTTTTTTTTTTTTTTTTTTTTTTTTTTTTTTTTTTTTTTTTTTTTTTTTTTTTTTTTTCCTTTTCCTGTTTTCCTCTCTGTCTGGTCTCCATTTATTGATTGATTGATTGATTGATTGATTTATTGATTGTTCTTCTTTCTTCTCTTCATCGATTAGGTTTCTTACATTTCTCTTTTGTTTTCTTCTATTGATCCTCTTTCTCCGCTTCCTTATCTACTTCTTGAATTGAAACTTTCAAGTAAGTAAACATGGTCTCTTTCCTTCCTGATTCACGTGTGATTGCACTCTTTCCCTCCCGTGTCCTCCGGTTTCCTAAAAACCAGGTTTGACCTTCAGCCTTGGCTCTACCTTTACTGTGTTTGACCTCACTCATCACTTTATCTTTTCCCCTACCCACCAGAAAACACTTCCTGTACAGAAAAAGATAAAGTCTGTCCACAGAAGGGAAAATCACCACATACAAAAGCATGGCATATATTTGACTTTGTCATATAATTTTTGAGTTTGCTTCTGTGGTTCGAGGTACCAGATTAGTGTTTACCATAATTTGTCGCTAGTTATGTTGTACTTGAAACCATTCTTATTACCAACTGTACTACTTTAGCTAAGATGCCTTACATATTATAAACAGTTTTTCTCTCCTGTATGATAACACTGATTGTGTTGGGTCAAAGTCATCACCATAGCCCAGTTCCAAAGGATTGGTTGCTGAGCCCAACAGTAATTTTGTGTGCTTCACAAATTGGGAAGGTAGGCTCTTGGAAGAGCCATGAAGAACCACCTACATCTAGAGTACATCCTTGGGGAACATACATCTGCTAGGGAAACCTCAACATTAGTGATAATGCTATCTATCATAAGAAATAAGCAAAGATCAACATAGAAAGCAAAATAAAATAAAGAAGATAAAATGGAAAATGACAAGATGCAGAAGCGAAAGGCAGCCCCAGACTCCTAGCCCACCCAGGACAAGCCCAGAACTCAATGAGATAGATGGAAGTCAAACACTGAAACTTTCTGAAATGGTAGCAGTGGTAAAAAAGAAAAAAAAATGGAAAAGGCTATAGAGAAAATTATTCCCCAGATCCAAAAAGAAATGATGCTTAAAAATAGAGATCTTAGAGAAGACATAGATAAAAGAATAGACAGGCTTAGAAAAATGATGGAAACAAAAAGCCCAACATAGGAAACAAAGGGAATCCATGAAACAGTTTAAAACAGACATACAAAAAATTAAAATCTCCATTGAAAGTATATGCAGCAGAATGAATGAAGGACAGGATAGAGTTTTAGATCTAGAATACACAATTGCAGCTAGTTGTCATGAAAAGAAAGATGTCTTAAAAATAGCAAGAGACCATGAAAAACCAATCCAGTAGTTACAAGATGAAGTAAAGAAGAATAATATAAAATTGACTGGGGTTAATTAGAAGGCTGGGAATAGCACAATGCCATTAAAAAAAAACAAAAACAAAAACAAAACAAAACAAAACAAAAAAAACTCTTCACAGAAATAATGACAGAAAACTTTTGAGCATGAATAAAGAATTTGGTATTCAAATAAATGAGGCATATAGAACTGTAAATAGACATGACCAAAGTAAAAGTACACCAACTTCCAATGAAGATCGATGTACCCTGCAAAGCTATCTTTCAGAATTAATGGAAAAATAAGAGACTTCCATGACAAAGACCATCTGAAGAAATTCACAACCACCAAGCCAACCCTGGAAAGAATACTGGATAATATTCTAGACAGAGATAAAAATGATGTCAATCCCAAGAACAGCACCAGAAAGAAACCACCATTCAGGGCAAGCAATTAAATAGAGGGGAAAATCAGGGAAGCAACAATGGGGAATATCATGAAAAAGATAAGCCAAGATACATATATTTTATAACCACCAATCTAAGTGGCATAAATTCACCAACAAATAGAAACATATTGGAAAAATGGATCAAGAAACAGCTCCAACAATGTGCTGAATAAAATACATTTAACTCAAAAATAAATTCATAACCTGAAAGTCAAGGCTGAAAAACAATCTTTCGTGCAACAGGAGTCCATAAAAATCAGGGTGGCTATTCTATTTGCTGACAAACCAAAAGAGATAAAGAAACTCAATAGATACTTTTTAGTATAAAATTTTAAGAGGAAGAAATAACCATCATAAATATGTATGCATCAAATAGGGAAGTACTCAACTATATAAGTCAATTATTAATAGACATGAAAAATCAAATTAAGCAATAACACAACTGTAATGGGAGAACTTCACATCCCATTGTCACAAAGAGATCAACTAGGTAAAAAAATTCAGCAAAGAAATATTAGAACTAAAGAAAATCTGTGAACAAAAGTACTTAGTAGATGTTTTCAGTGTTTCATCAAATGATATCAGAATACACATTCTTTTCAGCTGCACATGGGATGTTCTCTAAAGTAGAAAATATACTAGCTTACAGAACATGCTTAAGTAAATGCAAAGGAACTGAAGTTATCCCACGCATGTCATCTGACCACAGCGCAGTGAAATTTAAAATTGATGGCAAAAGAAACCACAGAAAACTCCAGAAGCACATGAAAATGGAATAACGTCCTCCTAAACAACTAATGGGTCACATATAAAATTAAAGAAGAAATTAAACAATTTATACAACTAAATGGGAATGTGGGTACATAATGGAACGTATAGAACACAATGAAAGTTCTGAGAAGGGAATCTATGGCCGTGAACTCCCACATCAGGAGAGCAGAGTAAGCACAAACAGAAAACCTAATGTTTCGCCTCAAGCTTCTGGTAAAAGAAGAGCAAGTCAAACCCGAAGCCTACACATCAGAAGAAATTATGTCAAAGCATAAATGAATGCAATGGAGAAAAGCAATATGATCAATACTAAGAAAACAATACACCAAATTAATGAATTAAAAGTTGGTTCCTTGAAAGAGTAAAATAAAATTTATAAGCCCTTAGCCAACCTTGTCACGAAAGGGAAAGAATAGGCTCAAATTCATGCACTAAGGAAAGACGGGGTGAAATCACTATACACCCTGTGGAAATTCAAAAGATTATCAGTATCCGCTTTGAAAATTTTTATTCTCACAGAATAGAAAACACAGATGAAGTAGATTCTTATATATGTACAAATTACCAAAACTGAATAAAGAAGATAAAAAATTTGGAATAAACCAATGCCATTTAATGAAATGGAAAATATAATTGAGAACTTATCTACAAGGAAAAGTGAAGGATTCACTGCTGAATTCTAGAAGAAATTTAGAGAAAATTAATGCCAATATTCCTCAGGCCTTCTAATGAAATTGAAAGGGAAGCAATGCTCTCTAACTCATTCCTGGAGGTAAGTATCATCCTGATATTAAAACCGGAGAATTACCCAACCAAAAAAGAGAACCACAGCTCAATCTCCCTAATGAACATAAATGAAAAAAAAAATCCTCAATGATGCACAAAAAGAATGCAACAAGTCATCAAGAAGATTGTATACATCATGACCAAATGGAATTCATCCCAGAGTGCAGGGATGGTCCAACATTTACAAGTCAATAAATGTAATGCTTCGTATCAATACAGCCAAAGACAAAATTCACGGGGTCATCTTGATAGAAGCAGAAGTTTTTTGACAAAGTCCAACACCAGTTCATAACAAAAAACCTACAGAAATCAGAATAGATGGGCTTTACCTCAATCTGATAAAAACCGTCTGTGATAAACCAACAGTCAACATCACATACAATGGACAAAAACTGAAAGCTTTCACTTTAAAATCAGGAACAAGACAAGGTGCTCACTATCGTCCACTCCTATTTAATATAGGCCTGGAAACATTAACCAGAGCAAGTAGACAAGAAAGAGAAATAAAAGGAGTAAGGATAGAAAAAGAAGAAGTTAAACTGTCAATATTCACAGATGATGTGATATTCTAAGTGGAAGAGGCCCAAAAACTTCATAAAAAATCCTGTACTTTTAATATCCAAATAGACTAGTATAGTGTGATACAAAGTCAGCACTCAAAAGTCAATACCATTTCTGTACACAAATAACAAAATCAAGGAAAGAAAAATTAGGAAGCCACACACTTCATAATAGCATCCAAAGAAATGAAATAGTTAGGAATCAGTTCAACCAAAGAAGTAAAAGAGATATACATTGAAAATTATAGCACTCTGAAAAAGGACCCTGGAGAAGATATCAGAAGATGGAAAGATATCATTTGGCTGTGGATAGGAAGAACCAACACAGTGAAAATGGTCACCTTCCCCAAATTGCCATACAGATTTAATGCAGCCCTGATCAAAATACCATTAGCATATCTCACAGAACTAGAGAAAGCATGACAGAGAGAGAGAGACAGAGAGAGAGAGACAGAGAGAGAGAGAGAGAGAGAGAGAGAGAGAGAGAGAGAGAGAGAGAGAGAGAAATTATCTCATTCTCATTTTAAGAATGCTGCTTCTGGGCCAGCGAGATGGCTCAGTGTTCTAAAGTGCCTTCGAAGGAAACTTAAGGCAAGTGCTGTGACTGCTCCTTGATCCCTGGCACCACATGGTGCGTACCCCCACCCCAGGGTGGGCTGAGTCAGCTGTAACACAAACAAATGAGTTTTAAGAGAAATAAATAAAAAACAATCTTAAAAAAAAAGAGTGCTGCTTCCAATTTATTAGCAACTACATTCCAACAAGAGGACGGTTTTTGGACACTCAAGGAATCCCAAAAAGACAAGGAATCTGGAGGACTGGAATGCACATGCACACACACACACACACACACACACACATGCACATGCACACACGCACATGTGTGCACGTGTGTGTGCACACACACATACACACATTTTGAGCTCGGGCTATCACAATCCAGGTGGGCCAGGGGGCAGCCTGAGAGACTCTGAAGATCATGACAGAGGAGTAGAGAAGAAATCAGTCCAGCCTTTAAGTCTTTAAGTACTTGGTGTACTTGAGCTTCTCCATGGGTAATTAGGAGCCACAGGGGTCCAGGCTGGGGCAATAGAAGAGGAGGCCTGCAGTGCATGACCTGGTCACTTTCACACCAAGCCTATCCCATCCCCTCTGAGGCTTCTGATTGGGCGGGGGGAGGACATGGGCAGGCCTGAGGGGATAAATCAGTGTTGGGTGTGCAGAGCCTTCTCTCTCCTGACTTCCGGTGCTAGCAACTGTCATGCTTACAACAGGCACATGGCCCTGTCGTCTCATGCTGGTGCAGACATATATTTGGGCCTGAGCTGTCAGGGGTGGAAGTGGGGTATGTGGAGTCCACTGCTTTTCCTCCTCAGCTGAGCTTTGCCCATGCCTATCATGCTGCATGCAAAGGATTCCCTTCTTTTACTGATTTGAACTTTGAATGTTGTAGTTGTCTAATTGTTCATTGCGGTGTTTTGACAACTGGTGGTCAAGTTGCGACACTCAGCTGAACTGACTCAGCGAGGCAGTGGGCGTGGAGGACCCACCTGGGGGTTGGTGCAACACAAAAAGAAGAACTGCAAAAGAAGAGGGCTGGGCTGTTGGTTCTCCTGGAGGAGCTTGTTGCTCTCTCTGATTGTCTTGATATTGAGTTCAGTTCTTCTCATTATAGGAGGAATTCAGGACCTTGTTTGTCACTGAGAATGGCTGTGGTTGGCTTTGGGGGAGCTCTGGTTCTTACTTTGAGTGTCACTTCCTGGCTCCAGTGCAGATCCCTCAGCCTGCTAGCACAGATCCCTCAGCCTGCTAGCACAGACTTTCTAGCTGCCACCACTGACCAGCCGGTCTTCTCAGTGCAGATCCGTGAAGTGGGCCTACGTGAGATCGTGGGCTGTAGGCCTCCAGGTGGACTCGTGAGGGGCATTTTCATGGGCTGTGGGTCTTCATCTGGACTCATGCATAGGATTACCATGAGACCCAAACCCTCAGCTGGATTGTTTGGGTCTTCAGTGTGTGGACAGATCTCCTGTTCTCGTGTACTTGACTCTTTGGGTGACAATTATAAAAGCATCCATGAGTTATTTATCCTGTGTTTCTTTCCTGGTAAACCCTGACTGCAACATTCACATTTTTATTCCTTGGGAGAACACAATCAAGTAGCAGTCTGTTTCTGAAAATACATACATTATGCACGCTGCTATTTATAACTCACCCTTGGTCTCATCCTGGTTTCTCTCTTGCATTATCTTCAGTCTAATTTTCAATTAGTTTTCTTAATCTCTCTACCTATATAGTCCACCTCAGTTTCTTCAGAAATCAGATTTGTAACTCGGTAAGTGATCCTTGATCCCTATGATATTCTACTGGAAATGGAAATAACATACATGGAGAGACCACAGGTTGGCTCATAAATCATGAAATATGAACAAATTACCCTGGGCCTTTGGGGCTATACGTATCTATATCTGCAGAAACAGACCAGCTCTGGTCCGCAAGGAGAGTTTAGTCTCAAGGTGAAGGCAAAAGAGAGTTGAGTTAACAGAACTGAGTTCATAGCGGTGTTATCAATGCAGTGACCCTGCCTGCTTCTCCTGCTGTTCAAGAGCATTGACTATAGGCCATGCTGGAAGCTGGGTTATCTCTAGTGGGACAGCAAGTCTTAGCATGGTGTCCCTGCCTTCAGGAGTCCATATCATAGGGAAACAACAAGGAGATAGTGGTAGGGCCCATAGGTGAGTCACAGCTCAGAGGTGACTTGGGAGGCCAGGTCAATAGGATTGGAATACAGCAGGACAGGGCCTCAGACATTTCCTGGAAGATGTGGATCCCAGCCGTTGTTCTTTGAATGCATCCAGCACTTCCTTCTTTACCTATCCTAGTGAGTTTTTGTTTTATCTGAAAGGGTTCATGTTCCCTTAGTTGCCTGCCCACCTCCCAGATGCCTCTGCATGTGGATGGCTTCTTCCTGCTACCTTCCCTGACTGTATCCCCTTTCCTGAATAGAGACCAGACCTTGGGCCAGACAGCACTGGGGCCAGTGGGTGCTCTCACCTGCCCTCACCAGGTAGTGCCACCTTCTAGCCATGCAATGTCTTTGGCTGGTCACCAAGACACCCAGCTCTGCCAGGAAGGGGACCAAATTTTTCCAAGATGGCAGATGGCGTAGAGTGGCCTGCCATCTCCAGGCTCCTCTGCCTTGTGGCCTGTGCCATTCAAAGATGCTGGTTGGTTTTTTTTTTTTTTAGCCCAATGTCCCTAGGCTGGAAGAGTGGGCTTCTGCTATCCTTGAGGAATGCAGGATATTTTTAGTGGGGACATTGGTTGAGGCAGGCTGAGCCTAGATGGCAGAGAAAACTGGGTCTTGCTGAGAGACTCAGTGGAAAGGGAGGTCGGTGTGCACAGAACTCAGAGCCCGCTCATCCCAGGGAATCCTAGTCTTTATTCTTTTTAATCTTTTCCCCTCATTCCTGCTCAGAAGCTGGCTATTTAGGTGACCTGGATGTCAACTTCAGGAAAGAAGCGAAGGTGAGATGGAAGAATTGCTACAGAGTGCCACTGACTCTCAGAAACCACATTGATCCTGTCTAGGAGAAGAAAGCAGGTAGAATGAAAAGCAAGCCTGAGACTTTGCTCTTGAGCTTGTAGGTATTTGTGATTAATTCCAAGGAATGCCTGGACGACCTCTGGCCACCCACTTATTCATCTGCCTGTGAAGTTCCTTAACCAATTGCGATTTTTGACGTGGGGATTTTCGTCTCACCTCCCCTCATCCACTCCCTTCTCTGTGCTTCACCATTGCCCCTCTCCACACGCCTATCAGAGGGAAGGACCCTGAATCCCAGAGGGCGCAAGTGAGTTGGCCAAGGCCCCAGGAATTAACGCAAGTCTTAGGCCTAGAAGGAACAGTAAAGGCCTGTTTTCTACACAGGCATTGTCAGAAGTCTCTGCAGCCTACCTGCTGTTATTACTTTAATTTGTCTGTGAGCACACTGGAACAGACTCCCTGAGACAAGGTGGGCTGAGGGGTCTGGGTCAGGGCCACACCTCGAGTTTAGGTTCTGTGAAACTTTTTCTTTCCTGGGTATGTGTTTCAGGTTCCCTCTGCTTGAACTGGTTCTCCTTCAAGTGCCTACTACACAGAAAGTGCTGTGGTGGGGACATTCACAGGGGTTATCTTTGAAGTGATTCCAGCCTGCCTGGATGGGACCACATTCATCTTCTCAGTTTGAAGACTGAGACACGGAGGGCTCATGACTTTTGCTCAGATCAAATGACAAGCGTGTGGACTATGAGGCCCACTCTCCACAGTACACGGAAGCTGTGTTCTTCAGAGTTGTGTCCCCTTGCAGTGTGAATTATCTGGAGGCCTACAGAGAGATCATGAAAGGGCCAGAAGTCACAAATAAATGACATGCTTCCCCCAAGTCTCTCCAAAAATCTCTCCACCAAGGAAGTTTCTCTTCGCCAAAGTCTCTCCTCGCTAGGAGTCTCTCAGCCTGTCCAGTCCTCCTGTTTTTCCTCCCAGGAGCCATAGCTTTGCCTTAGAGCTACAAGAGGGAAGATAAGGGCTCAAGGTGACCCTCGCAGCTCAATGACACCCAGTTGGGTCCCAACACGAACGCTGACACAGCTGCTGGTCGGGACCCCACCCTGGAGGAGTCTGAATCCCAGCAGAGGAGGCCTAGCCCTCCCCCGAGCTCCTGGCTGAAACTGACTTCACCCCAGGCTGTGCCAGCTCCTCTAACTCAGCAGCCACAGAGATGGACCACTTAGGATATAGAAGATCCCAGCGGTCATGGGGTGACACCAGGAATGAATGAGGTTCTGGGTTAGGCAGACGGCGGAGCCCCCAAGTTCTAGAAATGTACCCAGGAGTCTGAGAGTGTGCCTCCTCCCCAGGCCCTGTGTCCCCGCCTGAAGAGTTGGCACTCTCCCTGGTTGAAGAGGGGGGAACGGTGTGGGGGGGCATTCTGTGTTCCAGAACAGATCCTAGGGTTGTTAAAATGCATTCTGAAAATTAAAAGTATTTTTTAGAATGTAAACACAAAAAATGTTGAGTATCTTCTGTTTGTTCCCTGGGTCTCCCGCCACCCTTTGTAATTCTGCTCTCTGTCACAGCACAGGGAATAAAGTGTGTGACATGAGGGCACTTGAGGGGCAGGGGGTGATAGCGCCTTGTCGCCTGGCTCTCTGGGCCTCTCTTCCGGCAGCTTCTTTCTCCTCTCTCCTACAGGCCTCAGGAAGTCCCCGTCCTCTGTGCCCAGCACCCGGCACTGCACGGAGCCCTTGGGGTCCGCTCCGCCTCGCACGCTCTTTCAGCTCCTTCCCTCACTGGACTCCAGCAAGCTTTCCTGAGGAGAGAGCGCGGCTGCCCCGGGGCAGTGCTCTGCGAGTGCGCGGCCTTCACGGCTTCACTGGTCCGTGGCCGCTCTGGAGTCCTCCTCCTTCCTCGCTCCCTTCTTCCCTTCCTTTCTTCCTTCCATGGAGATCTCTTCAGTCCCTTCTCTGCAGACCAAGCGGGTATGTCTGTCCCAGTCGCCCTCTTGGAGGCGCTTCCCGAGCTGCCCCAGCTGGCCAGTGTAGGGGACTTGGGCGCTGCGCCTAGCATTTTAGAGGAATCTGACAGCATGAGGACCGGGTCACCCTGCAGGGGGAAAGGGAACCCACTGGCCGAGGCGCCAGGAGCAGCCCGGCACGGGGGCCTCCCTTTTGCCCTTCCGCTTTATGTCTTTTCTTTTCCAGCAACTTGCGCAGTACAGTTTAGCTCCTTCTAGGCCAGGCAAAGTTTCTGTCTGAACAAAAGCCTCCGACGAGGGGGCTCCGCAGAGTCCTGCTCTCTCTGCCCTAAAACAATGGGGCGAGGGCAGAGCGTGGTCAGTAGGGTGGAGACACAAACGCTGCCTTTCAAGTTGAGGCCGAAACCCAAGCCTCTTTCAGCCCCTAGGTGGGTGAAACCAGGCAGCAGGAGCGGAGCGGGGACAGGCTTGGTCCATTCGAGGTGTGTGGAAAATGGATTCCTTTTCCACCTGCGAGCGAAATTAGCCCTTTGGAGGCAGCCCTGCGCTTGTGTCCGTGCACCCGGCCTCTCAGCGCTGCTGTCCGGGCAGCGGCACCTCGGGCCAGATGGACGGGTGTCGCACGGGGAGGACAACGTTTTCCTCAAGGCAGCCGGATTTTCTCCAGGTTTTTTGGCTTGATTCCTTGAAACCTGTGAGCAGCGTCTCCAAGTCACAAAATGTCGGATTGGAGCCGCTGCCACGGGAGAGGAGGGAAATTGGCACCGGCTTATGGCCGTGGCAGGGATCCCGAACGGCTTTCTGCTTAACAGTTTGGTTGCATTAAAGAAAAAAAAAAAAAAAAAAAAAAAAAAAACCCTCCAGGCTCTCGGGCCCGCGAGGATCCAGCCTGTGTCCATGAGATGAGGGTGGAGGAGCGCCTGGTGTCGCCGAGGTCCTCTCCTTCACAGCATCCATTTTCCACAAGATCCCTGTGTTTGCTTGGCAAAATCCGGGATTGGAAAACCGAAAGGTTTTCCTGCCAGATTCCATTAATTTCAGCGGCGGCGGCGGCGGCAGCAGCAGCAGCAGCAGCAGTGCGGTTCCTCGGATGAGTGTTGGACAGGAATGGGTGCGAGTGAGGCTCGGGGGCTCGTGGGGCCGCAGAGTGGACATCCGGTGCCTGTCACCCCTTCACTTCTCTCCCAGAAGATGTGGCCAGGCCGGCGGAGTGGCAAAGGAGCGTGGGGTGTCAGACGTGGGTGGGGACAGGAGAGGGGGCTGGGATGCGGGAGCAGCCCCAGCCTGAGGTCCCGCACGGGGCCTCCTCAGACCCCACCCAGGGAAGGTCAGGGTCACTCCTCACCTGCTGGGGCTGGAGCCTGTCCAAGGTGCTGAGCTGGAATGCGACACGGGAGGGAGGGGGGGGGGCGAGCCCGGGGTGTGGCCTCCCTGGGGTCAAGGCACACTGCCTGGAAAGTGGGAGCTGCCCTCTCCCTAAGGTGACGCAGATGGAGAGGCCAGCGACCCGCTGAGCAGGAGCCGGGCTGGTGAATTTCCATAGGCTCCCTGTGGGTCAGCTTGTGTATGACCCTCCTGGAAATTTTGATTTTTTTTTCCTCTTAGTAGTGTTAGGGCTTGAATCCAGGCCCTTCCTACTGAACTACATCCCCAGCCCCTCCTAGTTTAAAGAATTTTACACAGTATTTTGCTAAGGTGCCAAAAAATTTATGATCCTCCTAGCTCAGCCTCCCGGAGTTGTGGGGGCGGGAGGTGTTACAGGGTTACAGGTATGCACCCCATGTCTGGCCTGGACTGTTGTGAGCTGTGCAAGCAGGTTGGGTCAAGAGCCTGGGTCCTAAAAGCCAATCTTGCACTTAAATGACAGTGATGGACAAAGGGCTGTTTGATTAATTTTTTTTTATTTGCCCACATTCTTTGATAAATTTGTATTAAAGATGATCTGGGTAAAAATTTGAGGGATCTGAGAGGATCTATGAACATGTGGCCTGTAGTCAGTGTGACACAGCTAAGTGGCCTCCAAGTTCTTCTGTCCAGAAGGTCAGGGGACAGGTGGGTGAGAAGCCTGCTGCTGGAGCTCAGGTGGCAAAGGGGATTTGCTCGCCCCCAGGAGAGAGCACTGTTTGGCCAGCTCCAGATAGACATACGGGGCAAGCGCAGCTCTCCTGGCGGTGCTGGTGGGGTCTTGGTCCTCAGCAGCTGCCGCCACCCCTGCAGCCCTTCACACAGCACTGACCTCAGTGATGACATAGGGCTGCTGCTACAGCAGCCTGGCTCCCTGGAGTCCTCACACCGGGTGGCGTGTCTCCTAGACCTGGCACTGTGCACACATGCATCAGAACAAGATATAGACTGAGGTGGAGAGTTGGAGAGAGGGGGTGCAGGAGAGGAAGAGAGAGCAGGAAAAGACAGGCAGGATTCATTGAAGCTGAGTACCTGGGAATTCCCATTAAATGGACTGGAGGGGGTCACAGCTCTTTCCACATTGCCTTTTGCCCTAAGGACCAAGAAGGAAGGGATGGAAATGGCGAGACTGAGCAGGAGCCAGCTCATTACCTAGAAGGCCGTAGGACTGCATGAGGTTGTTTGACCGCTGCTGTCCAGGCTTTAATGTGTTTTCATGGAAGCAGACCATGGGAATTTTACTTATTTTAGACACTGAGGTGCTTGATAAATATTCTTTGATGTGTTTGCTGACTGCTTGAGGTCAGCCTATTGCCCATTTAAATATTGCTCCTTACAAGTTCACCCTTTATGGTGCACCATAACACGAAGACCTTCACTCTCTGTTCATATAACTTGAGAACCTGCAGGGCTCTTTTCAAAATCTAGCCATGTTTCTGAGTGAAAAATGGTTAGGAGAGGGTTGAAAATTAAAACAGAGCATCTGTAGTTAGTTTTACAGGAGTGATGGGTGTCCTTGTGCAGCCAGCCAAGAGGCAGGACCATACACCCCTTCGTGGTGAGACCAGGTCTGTGATACATGCTTGTCCTTATGGATGTTTCCGTTGGTCACTTTTTGTCCTGCCAGAGTAGGAAGGCTAGATCAACTTAGCTCTGCCACAGAACCCAGCTACTTAATCAAATGTTAGCCTGGGCGTTGCTCTAGAGCTTTCTATCGATGAGGTTTACATCTACAACCAGTTGACTTGAAGTAAAGGGAATTACCCTTGAAAATGTGCATGAGTCTCATCCAGTGAAGACCTCAAAAGCTCAGACAGGTTGTAGATCTTGAGTCCTGAGCACAAACTACTGCCCAAGCTAAGAGCTTGTTGGCCTTACCTACAACCTTCAGACTTGTCTGGCCTGTGGCTTGTTGCCTGCTTCCACACTCTCATGAGCTAGTTCCTTGAAGTTCTTTCTGCTGGTTCTGCTTCTCTGGGAAATCCTGGCTGACAAGCAGGAGTCTTTCACATAGGCCTGTGTAATGTTCATCTGTAATTCTCTAGAGGGACCCTGAGTTTTCATTATTGCTTGATATTTTGTAATCATTGGTCAACATATTCTGATAGCTTTAAGAAAGGTTCATTGAACTCTTCACTATGTCAGAGCCAAAGGAAGAAAGAGAGTGGCTCTTCCTGCCAAGGGATTTGCATTTTAGTCCAGAAGGGTCACATCCCATTGTCTCCTATTGCCATCTCCTCTTGTGATCTTTGTGCTTTCACTGAGAAGGTCTTTGCTTGCTCGAGAGGTAGACTTGTCCTTCTTCAGACAGAAAACTTCTGGGGCACACTAAAGAGGCAGAGAGCAGAGGAAGCTATGACAGAGGGAGAAGGTTTGTGATAGTTAATCTTGATTGCCACCTTGATGGGCTTGAGAGAGCCTAGGAGATTCAGAGAGCATCTGTGTAGGCATGTATAGGGGGTAGGGGGAGCTATGGAGATCTGTTCCTGGGGCTATACCTGGCCCTTGGCCCGTTCCTCTGTTGGGCTGCCATGGGGTTCACAGTATTCCTCTACCGTCTCCTTCCAACATGACATTTCTGTCTTGGGGGTCAATCCACCATGGACTACACCTTCTGAAAACATGAGCCAAAATAAATCTTCCTTACTTGAAGTTTCATATGTCAAGTATTTTGTCCCAGAAAGGAGAAACTGAGCAATATGATAAAATGAATTATTTTTACTATTCACCTAGCACTGTATGTCTATTACTGTCTCACAGAGGGAATCTGGCCTTCTTCCTATAGAAGATCACGTAGCGTCAGGGCATCAAACCAGAGTATCAGCAAAATAAGGAGTACTAGGATGGACTGAAGGCTTTGATGAGAGGGGGTGGTCAGGGGAGCCTTCACAGAGGCACCACTTAAACTGAACTTGACTGGCAACTTGATTTTGGTAGGGTGGCTATAGAGATTGTCCCTGAGAATCCTGTGTCCAGGAAAGGCACAGAGGCAAAAGTGTCTGAGTCCCATTCAAGCAGCTTTGAAAAGGTGTCTCTTATTGAACTTGGTTGCTTTGTGGGTTGAAAGAAAAGGAGAAAAAAGTGGGTATGTGGATTTGGGTAAGAAAGGAACTGAACTTCCAGTTGGGATCCAGGATCATGGACAAAGCTCAATGACAGCACCCTAAGAATGGCGCTTTTCTTCATTTCTATCCAATCTGTTTGATACCTGACATATTTAATCTGTGCTTTGCATTATAAGAGGCTGGGGTATCTAGAAAATGTAATGGGTATACACAGGCCTAAAGAGTTTATAGCCATAGCCTCAGTCTATTTTCATAGCCCTAATGAAGTGTGGAGGCAGACTAACTTTGAGATAAAAAGGTTCAGGTAGCTCACTGTTTTGGAGGCTGGAAGTCCAACCAACACTAGGCTGTTCTATTGTTCTAGCTTTTGGTGAGGAGCTAGCAAGGTTAAGGTGGGAATCTCGATAGGAACAGGAAATCACATGACAGGAAGCTAGAGAGAGACAAGTCCCTCCCATTCAGCCTGGAGGATATACTCCCCAGTGGACCTAAGGACCGTCCACTGATCTCCACCTTTTAAAGGACCCACTTCCCAACACCACCACACCATGAACCAAGCTTCTAACACAGGAATCTTTACAGTAGACTTCCAAGCCATGTTCAGATCATTGCATATAGTAACACAATAGATTTACACATTTAACATTCAGTTGAGAAAGTGCTGCTTAGTGTCTGCTGTGTTCCAGACACCATTAAAATACATAGCACTGCATTTCATTATGGTCTTGCCTTTGAGGAGCTCATGGTCTGGTGGAGGAAGCAGACAGGTGAGGTTTTGTTATGCTGCAGTGTTACACAGGTGAGGACTGAGGAGTCACAGTGATGATTTGGGACTCCAGGACTGATGTTTAGGTAGAGAGGTAGCCGTGAAAGGCTCTCTGGAGGAATGTGTTTAAGACAAGATAGACTTGAACATGGGCAGGATCCGTCTGATGGGAGAGAAAGGCAGAGGAGAGACTTGAAGAGAGGAGAGAGAATACTGTGTGGTCCCCAGAGAGACAGGCCACCAACCTAAGAATGAGAGAGAAACTGCAGGGAGGGTCTGGAAGGTCTCAGAGAGGGAAGGCTCTGATGCCAGAAACGAGCTGATGGATGGAGAGACATTAACCTGTTGTGGACAGGAAGTGTCAATGAAATAAAAAATAATTGAAGGCAAAGGGAGAGGTAAAGACAGGAGGCCCTGCTCCGGCTGGTGACTGTAGCCCTTGCATAGTGACAGGTGGGTGGGGATTTGCATGGGTCAGAGGCAACGGGACAGAGCAGGTCGGGAGATGCCAGGCTGTACCACGGAAGATCTGTCCTTCATCTGTGAAGTCTCCCTGGTAGACACAGGACTGGGGTCAGCCGGATAAATGAGGGGGAGTGACAATGGGGTCAGAGCGTGTGGCCTCTCTCCCGCTCCTCCTCCTGATTGCTGTCTTCTATGGATCTCTCTCCCACCCACTCATTTACCTGCATTTAGCTCTCCAGCCTTGATAGGTGATGGTGAGGGTGTCCAGACTTGAAGGGCACCCAGGGAAATGGCAGAGGAGCAGCAGAGAGGAAGACACACGACGCCACTGCACCCATGAGCGTGGGGCCTGCAGAACAGAGGGAAGAGCTGGTGGAGAGGGGGCCTCTGGCCTGCTCCAGGCCACTCAGGGGAGGGTGCTTCATAGTTTTTATGTCACAGGAGGCTGCCAGGATTTTACTTAAAGTTCCAGAGAGATCATTAGAAATACAAGAGGTGATGGAAAGATACAGTATAGGTTTAAACCCAAGTAAAGCTTATCACTCTGAAGGACACGTAACTCAGAACAATGGTAAAGATGTTCAGAGTGAGGGGGTGGATGCTGAGTGCAGCGAGGGGGACTAGTGTGTCTTTTATTATGATTTTTTTTTTTTACTTTAAATTTTCACCAGGGCCCGGCAGGATGGCTCAGTGGTCTAAAGCGCCTGCTTAGGAAAGCTTAGGCAGCTGCAGGGACCACGGGGTTCGATCCCTGGCACCACATGCTGCACCAGCCCTGCCCTCAGGGCAGGCTGAGCTGGCCATAAAAACAAACAAACAAACAAACAAATGAACAAAGTTCTGAAACAAGAAAAAAAAAAACTTTCACCATATTTTATGATTGCTCCTTGTTGACCAATCGTTCATGGTTATTTCTACCAAGTAAAATGTTTATTGTGTCCTCAGCCTCCATTTGCTGGATCTGGTACTGTGTGGCTTGTAGCTCTTCTTCAAAGTCAAAATGACCATGAGAAGTGAGTGTTTTTGAATGGATTTAGGAGACTGAGACCACCACAATAGCACAGTGTAATACTATAAACGAGGGCTCCCAAACTTGCTTTGGAAAGTGGCAGGAACCATGGGCTGTGTTCGAGAAAAGGAGGGGCAAGTATTTTGAGGGGAATTAATGACAGTGCCTCTTATTGTAATTTTACAGTATGTAAACATTTGCATACTCTTCTATCACACCTTGTGTCGCTTTAGGCTCCCCAGAGCTTAGGCTGGCCAGGCTGTTGGCCCTGCCCGAGTCGGCATGGGAGCCTCTGGAATTCTCTAGACAATCCAAGCTTGGCCACATTCACCCTGAGCAGACAGGGGGCTGGGATGGCGCTGGTCACTGCTGGGTCCCTGGGCTGGTAGGGCCTGTCCCTGCATGGCTGGGTGGGTCAGCACATAGTTAATCACCAAAGCAGGTGGCACAGAGGCACCAAGGACCCCTGGGAGCTGTGCTGTTAACAATAGGTAGATTGCTGGGCCTGGGAGTGGAGGTGAGGTGGGCGGGGCACATGGAGGCCGTGGTGCAGGAAGGTCAGCTCCCGGTCAGGCTATACCTGGGCCATCCTCTTCCCTGGCTCTGGTCACCACACCGGTAGGCCTAGAGTGAGGGTGTGACAGGCCCCTTCAGGCAGTGGCAAAGGGCTGGGTGAGTTGATTATGGGTGTGTTGGTATAATCTGCTGTACTAGCTTTCTGGCACCTTCTGTAGATGTCTAGAAGCCTTGCTTACGCTGGCCTTCCCACTTACTTTCCCCGGAGGCACGGAATGGCTGCTACATCTGGAAGCTTGGCTAAGCAGAGGGGAGGGCTTAGAATTATGTTGCCTTAAAAAAATATCACCAAGAATGTCTGTTTCATTTTGTTTGTCGGGTGAATATTTGTTGAGTGAATGAGAAAGTGGCTTTTATGTTTGGAGGCAAAACAGATACCCCAACACTAAAGCTGTGGTCTCCTCCCATTTTCTCAGAGTCAGGCGTTGGAATGGCTCTGCTGGCTGGCTTGTTCCTGTCAAGGTTATTGGCTGGGCTGGAGCGCCTGAAGGCTGGGTCCAGGGAAGCCGGCAGGTGTCAGCTGGTCACTGGCAGAAGTCCTCAGTCTCTGTCCACATGGAACCTCTCAGTGTACTTGCATGGCCCTCCGACATAGCAGCTGTCTCCCCCAGAGCCAAAAGGGAAAAAGTAGAAGCAACAGTGTCCTTTGTGGTCTAACCTCGAAGGCCGCCACCCTGTACCCCACTAAGGCAGCCAAGAGTGAGTGCTCAGGGTGAGAGCCTTCCTCAGGGTGGGCGATAATTTACATATCCAGAGAAACCAAAATTTCTGGTCAAGCTGGTTCTGAGGAGACAAGCAAGAGAGATCTGTCTGTCTTCTCTGGTTGGCTTTCCCCAGAATTTTTCACCTGTAGGTTCCTGATGGGGAGACGGAGGCAGGCCTAGTGACCGCCTCCAACACGCAGCTACCCGCACAGGGGTGGGGTGGGATGGGGTGTGGAGTGTGAGCTGGGCAGAGGTAGAGCTTCCGGTTGGAGAGGCCCCTCACACCCAGCAGAATTACTTCATGTTATAACAGGCGTGCAATTCTCCCCTTGGGGTCTGATTCTAGGAAAGTGGATTGGTTGATGAATGTCCACCCAAAATTCAAGTGCACCTGACTCCCCAGAATTGACCTTGTTTAGAAGTAGGGTCTTTGTTGATATAATTAGGATATAGGGATCAAGAAGAGCAAATACTGGATAAGAGTAGGCTCTGCATCCAATCCGAGAGTCCTCATAAGGGACACAAAATGGAGAAAAAAGAGAAGGAGGTAAGCAGAGATGGAGGCAGAGGTCGGGTACATGGACTGGCCAAGGAGAACCCAGGGTGGCTGGCAATCCCCACAGACAGAAGAGAAGCCAGGAATCTCTTTCTCGGTGCTTCTAAGCGGGACAAAACCTGCGATCTCCTGACTTCATCCTCTGACTTCCTGCGGTGCACAGAATACGTTTCTAACATTACCTGATTTGTGGTGATTTGCTATGACAACGTTAGGAAACTCATACAAGGGAGAATGAAAATGAAACCTTTGAAAGATTTTCCGAGACTGTCTAGGGTTCAGATGGGTAATGAAAAGCGAGAGCGGGGTTCAAGGTAAGTGTCTTTGAGGAGCATGGCTTTGTCACAATAATCTGAGGGCAGCTTGGTCACTGAAGGGCTTATCTTAGTCATTTTCCTTGTTGCTGGGGCAGAACACACAAGACCTAACAATTAAAGGTTGGAGAGATTTATTTTGCCTCATGGTTTTAGAGGGTTCAGTCCTTCTTTGCTGGCTCCAAAACAGGAAGGGTACGGTGGGTTGGCCCAGCGGGGGAAAGCTGTTTATACGGCGGCAGCCACAAGCAGGAAGAGAATGAAGACACGGAGAGAGAGCCACTCTTTCAGGGCATCCTCCGGGGCCCGTTCCTCTAACAGTACGTTCAGCTACAGGTTCATCCACTAATGAGTATGACAGACACGCGATCCAGTCATCTGAAACTCCACCTCTGAACACATGCGGCTTTGGGGGCCAAGCTTAGGTCTAAGCTCAGCATTGCTTTTGCTGGCTTTTTTTTTTTTTTTTTTGCAGTACCAAGGATCTAACTCGGACCTTGTGCTTGCCAGGCAGGTGTTTATGCCACTGCGTTATGTCCTGGCAAGCTCAGCGTTGTATCTGAGCAGTGGAGTTCTGAGGTTGCTTGTACTTAGCGGTGGGGTCAAGTAGAGGGTTTACCATCACTTTGCTGTATCCAAAAGATACAACGGCAGAATTGGGCCTCTCCTGTCTCATGAGGCACCCACTGACTTAATCAACAAGTCATCCACTCATTAATGAAATAAATTATTAGCTCAAGGTTGAACTGAGCAAGGTTGTGTGGTTTATTTCTCTTTTCTTTTATTTCTTCTTTTAAGCTCCACCCCCCCTTTTTTGGGGGGGGCCTTCTCAGCCCACACTGAGGGCAGGGCTGGTGTGGGATGTGGTGTCAGGCATTGACCCATGGTCCCTGCGCTTGCTTAAGATTGCCTAAGCAGGCGCTTTAGACTGCTGAGCTATCTCACCTGCCCACCGGGCTATCTTGCTGGCCTTTTCTTTTTCTTTATGGAGTTTACTCCAATCCTTTGCTAAGGGCTCGAATGTTTCTCGGGGGCTAGGTTCTGCAAGCTGAGGGAATGCACTCTACTCCTTCATCCTAACCTGGTCGTCTTATCATGATTTTCTAGCAGGTGTCTCCTTGGGAAGTATTTAGACTTTAAAAGATGGGACTTGGGCAGTGCCCTCCTGGGCAGTTCCCCGGGGTGCCATCCCATCTGACAGCCCATTCTGCACCAGGCAGGACTTGATTCTGTTTTGACGCAGCACAAGCTATGGGAATTGGCTTCTCTGCACAACCCAGGCCAGAGGTGGGGGTGGGCTGGGGACAGAACACCCGGAAAGAACTTTTTCTGCCTTTGGGAAGCTCCGTACTCCCAGGAGGGAAAGGGTAGCTGTGCTCATGGCTTCCTCTTAGGGACCGAGGTGCCTTTGAGCCTGGCAATGGTGTTTCAGTCCCACTGCCGATTGGGAGAGGGTAGAAATGGGGTCCCTGGGACCGCTCCCCGGCTCCATCACTACGATCATCTGCAGCATGGCAGCCGTGCAGCCTCGGGCTGCAGGAACACAGCCTGTAATTACCTCGCTTCCAAATGCTCATGGTGATGGGCCATGAGGCTTTGCGCACCAGACCAAGGAAACTGCTGTGCAACTGGGCCACAATTGAACTCGGCAGACTGCGGGCTCAAACTTGGCACGTGGAGAGGATGTGAGCTATCTGGGAATTGCTAACTTTCGGCACAACCTGGCAGCTGCTGGAGAAGCATCTGGAGGCGAGAAAGTGAGTCAGGAAAGTCTTGAGCCACAGGCTGGTGGGCCATGGCGGCCCCACAGGTCGATGGCCTGGACGGGCAGCTGGAGGCAGCAGTGGGGGCCGTGCAGGGGTCAGCAGGGGCCACTATGAGCTGATACGCTGACAGGGCCACACACCTGTACCCAACCTGGACGGGTCGCTGGGGCGAGATCTATGGAGACAGGAGTGGGGGACCTGGGGTGGGGTGGGGGCTCAGCATCAGTACAGGGTGGTGTGGCTATGGGAGGGGAAACTGCCCAGATCCATCCCGCCAGTCCGGGGACACAGCGTGCACACAGGCCTCCCCCGTGTCAAGGCTCCTGGCCGTGCCTACCTTGCTGTCCTGTTGCCAGGTGACTGAGCTGCTCAGGCTGCCCTCAGCACTTAGAGCAGAGCCTACAGAAGCAGAAGCGTGGGACCGGAAGTACCAGGGCCTGGACAGGGCACTCTCTTACTCCTCTCCTCCTCCTGTGTCCTTGAAGAGGGGCTTGGGATGGTGCCCTGTCATTCCCACCCGTGGTTCAGTCTTTAGTCCCCTCCTCTCCTCCCCACACTCCCTGCAGCACAAGTTTGGAAAGGGTAAGACACCCCAGCACCAAAGAACTTGACCTTGGGATAAAGACCTGGCCACAGAGAAGCTTGCAGGCGCACTGCAGCTGGGTGCACCCAGGTTGGGGCCGGAGCACTCCCTGGGGCCTGTTTTGTCTGCTAGGAACAGATATATGATGTGGCACTTCCCGCCACCCCAGGGACAGGCCGCCGTCCCTCCTCGGGGGGACCACAGGAGGGACGCTGGCTGACCTCGCCTCAGCCATCTCTCGCTCCTCATCCCCAGTCTCTCAGGGTCATCCTCTCTGCCCTGACCGCATTCACAGCTCCTTATAGATCCACTCTGAATCTGTATTTCCACATTAGTCACCATGCACAGAACAAGGAGCGTCCCTGATTTGAGGAGGAAAAACAGTGATTACTAGATTGGTTCTTTCTCGCAGAATGTGGAGGAGCGAACCATACCACACAATTTTAGTTTGTATAGCATCTTTCAAGCCACGCAGTGCCCGGGTCGCAGCGCAGCGTTGCTGTAAATAATACAACGGAGATAAACATTCTAAACCTCGTTGCATCGAGATGCAGTTTGTCCCGCCTTACTCAGCCTAGGAGGTTAGAAGGAAGGTGACAGATACGAAGGTGCGGCCCCCAGGCCCTGGGGATACCCCAAGAAGTGTGCTAGCAGGAACAGAAGGTGTTAGTCTTTTTCTAGGAGTCCTCAGGATGTCAGAGATGGGACACACATGGTGGGGACCTGGCTGTTTTACTAACATAGCAAGCTCTGTGACTCTGTTTACTACCCAAACCTTGGCTTTTCCATGAGAGAGAGAGGTGTCAGTGGGCCCCTCCTCTTGTAGACCACATGCTCTTGGATTCTGTTGCCCCTACAAACTCCTGGTGTGAAACGTTACTCTTGATTTTGGCCACTGGCCCTGTGCTGAGGAGGACGGACAGCTCTCCCCCCAGCTGCGTTTGCAGAGAGCTGCTCTGTCGTTTCCCCTGGGGTGAACCCCAGCTCCCAACCTTGGGCTTCCTCTTGCAGAAGCAGAGGGTGGTGCCGGGCCTCGCAACCGCAACCTTGATGGCACGGCGCCGGGCTATCTGAACCTTCCCGTGGCACCTGGGGCAAAAGACAACCGCTCTGGTTTTCTATTCTACCAACTTAAA
The DNA here is from genome assembly GCA_004027025.1 of Myocastor coypus. Taxonomy (NCBI): domain Eukaryota; kingdom Metazoa; phylum Chordata; class Mammalia; order Rodentia; family Myocastoridae; genus Myocastor; species Myocastor coypus. The sequence continues at coordinate 29,167 of PVJA010016662.1, forward strand.
TGGATGTAAAGATGCTACTTGTGAGCATTAAGTGAAATACTAGGTCTAGTTTCCTAGAGCAGCATCTGATGTGTGGAGGGTGTACAATCGTGGTGGTGGGGACCGGCACTGTGAGTGATCCCATCTGCTGAGAGACGCCCTGCTGGGTGCTGGGTTGCTTTGGGGAGCTGAGGCCTTTGGGCTGTGAAGAGAGGCTCTGGACCCACTGAGGCACTGCTGGGGCTGCCTCTGGCCTGGGCTCCGGGGCCTCTCGCTCCCATGTTCAAGTTGCAGGAGCTTTGTTCACTAGTTCCTCCTAATTTGGGTGAAGTTCGCCATATGGAGAGCAGGGAACGGTGTTAAAAAAGCTTTCACACATAGATAGTACAGTGCTTTCTCTGCTAAATGAGGACTCTCTTCCCGGCACAGATTTCACACGCAGATCTCCAGGGTGTTGAGTTCCTCATCAACAGGGGCGGAGTTGTGGAGGCTTTGGGAGCCATTGTCTCCTGCCGGCGGGGTCTTGTTCCGACCCCAGGAGAAATCCCGTCTTCTTTTTCCTCCCCAGGGGTGAGAGTTACCAACACTCTCAGGTGAAGCCCCTCTGCTTCCCGACCAGGCAGATCAGCCCAGGCTCCAGGCAGAAGCTGCCAGCCTGGGTCTCCAGGGATCTCCTCAGGCTGCTCTCCCTTGGCGTCTGTTCAGAACGGAGCCTGAGCTCTGGCCTCCCAACCCCCAGAATGGTCTCTAGGACCTTCTCTTCCAGCCAGGACATGTGCCACAGTGCGACTCGACTCCCTTTCCTCCCTGTCCCACAGGCCCTGCCTCCTGTTCTGTGTCTGTTCATTGCAGGTGCTGCCCAAGGTGCTGCCTGGCCCTGCAGCTTGGAGCCTCTTCCCAGCCAGCCCCAAGCCCTCCCCCAGCCTGCCCTGGGGGCTGAGGGTAGCTGGGGTCGCTGTGCACTTTAGCCCCTTGTTTCTTCCCTACCTGCTTTAGTCCCAAGCCCAACTGCTGCCAGAGTTAGGAGTCAGAAAGCTGCGTACACAAAGCAGCGGGAGAAGAGTGTTGGGCAGCTGTCTGAGAAGCACTTACCACTCTGGGTTCCCTCTCCTTTCTTACAACAAATCCACATGGCCATCCCGTTGTTAAAGACAAGAAAGCCAGCCTGGTGTGGTGACCTAGGCCTGTAATCCTAGCATTCTGGGAGGCTGAGGCAGGAAGATCGTGCTTCAGCCCAATCTGAGCAGATTTGTCACTTAGTGAGTCTCTTAGGAGGCTTTAAGATAAAAAAAAAAAAAAAAAAAAAAAAAAAAAATTTAAAAAGTGCTGGGGATGGACCTCAGTGCTAGAGGCCATGAATGAAAAACAAAATTAAGAAGAGAGGAAACCAAGCATCAGAGAGGTTCAGTGGCCGCAATTTTGCACAACTAGCGAGTGGGTAGAATAGGTGTTCTGGCTTAGACGCATGGACTCCAGAGCTTTGTACCACTTCTCATCAGCCTTTTCCCTCCACGTCTTAGGGGTTGCCCCAGCTGCACCCCAGGATGGCCCATCAGTTAGGCCACAGGCAAAGAAGTGTGTGAGCAGAGGTAGAGCCCAAAGCTGGCGGGCCAGGAAGAGCCGTGACCCCGGGCCCTGCCCTGGGTGAGCAGATCAAGCCCAGCGCCTTGGGTCAGGGGCTTTGTTCCAGGGCTGCTCTGCCACCTACATGGCTTTGGCTCTCCTAGGGACTCCCATGAGGCACAGTAGGGCCTGACTTTACCACCCCGTGGGAAGAAGAGGAGCTTGGAATTGTTTCTGAGATGTTTCCATTGATTTTCTTTAATGCACAGAACATTTCCTTTCACACGCTGGCTTAGCTGAAGAGGAGAAAAGAAAGGATTTGGTGCAAATTTGGGAGGCTGGGTGGAGCCCAGTGAGCAAGCCTGCTTGGCCTGTCGATCGCTTCTCAATTTATCAGGATTTTCCTGGAGTTCCTTTGCAAAGCCCTCTGCTTAATCTCTCTGCTGGGTGTAGGTTGGGAGGGGAGTTGCAGTTTTGGGTTCCTTGGCCATCACACTGGTTTGGGCTGGGCAGCTTTGCTCTGCTCCGCTCAGTCTAAACTTGCATGCTCTTGATAGCCTCAGAGGGGCCCTGGCTCTCTAGAGAGCATTCAACCTTCAGAATGGAGAAAAGAAAGGGAGAGGAACTGATGATGGCTTGGGGGTGAGAGGGGATCTTGTCTGAGATCTGAGATGGGGATGCCTACTCCCTGCTGCTGGGTCCTTTGAGGTGAGCACCTCAGGGTCTCCAGGTGGGAAGCCCTCTTCTCAGTCTTCCTGGGGTGACTCCTGTAGTACCTGTAGAACCTTCTTGAACTGGTATATTAAAGCATGGATGGGAGGGTGGCGAAATGATAAGATAATGACGAGACCAGCAACAGGAGCCTGCAAAGAGAGCGTCGTTTCTACCTGAGCGTGGCCAGGCAGTGGCTGTGGGCTGCAGTGGGGAATCAGCCCCTTTTTCAGGACTGTCCTTCTTATATCAGTGAGCCTTCAACTAAGACCCTTGCTTAAGGCTTTTCTCAAAAGTCTTCCCTGGATAACAGACACAGCCGCAGGTTGGTGCTCTTGCTTAATGACTGCGACCCAGGATATATTAGACATTGATCTAGGATTTTGGCCTCACGGGGGTCAGGCCTCTAGGCATCCTCACCTGCAGGCCCACTGAGTCTCCCCTGTGGGTGTCCCCTGGCTTGCTGGAGCAGCAGCTTCCAGGAGCACTCTAGAGCCCTGGTGCACTTCAGGGGTCTGTCTGTCCTTTGCAAACCCGGCTACATGCACCGCCTGTGTGATCCACCCCGTTTTCCATCTGACATAAATGTCATGCAGCTGAATGTGACTTTATTTGTTCTTCTTTTGTTTGGGGCTGGGGACAAGCTGCCCATCTTCCTCCGAGCCCTGGATGTTGGGAGGCTGTGATTGGCAGAGGCCCAGGACGGAAGACAAATGCGCCTCAGGTAGCAGATCTGCCAGAAAAATTCTGCCCAGCCTGGGCTCATTTCGCCCTGCTCTTGATGGCAGGAGTTTCGAATTTCTCTGGGCAACACCCTCCTCTCCCCCTCCTCCAGCCCCTAAGAAACTCAAGCCCCAGGGGCGGCAGGGCTGGATTGGAAGCTCTTCTCAGTTTGTCAGCTCATCGCTCAGATTTGGCCACCAGTTTGACAAGGAGAGTGCCCTGGAGGGTGGCATCGGGGGCTGAGGACAGAGACAGAGTCCGAGCCAAGCCTCCCTGCTGCAAACTTTGTTTAGAAAGGCAGCATCTCCCTGGCTTCCCGCTCCAGGTAGACGAATGAGGAGCCAGCAAGACCAAAGGATGCCTTTTGCCATCACACCTCTGTCGGCTTCAAAAGCAAGCAAACCCCCATCTTGGGACCCAGTTTCGTTCCTTTTCTTATTCTGCCCTGAAAGTGAGAGAGGCTGAGGGGGAGCAGCAAAGGGCTGGGGTGGCAGGCCCCCAGGGTAGGCAGCAGGAGGAGGGGGCGCGGCTGCCGCTGCACAGTGAGCTCGAGAGCTCTTGTGCGCAACGAGATTAGCGCGATGCGAGCGTTTCCATGCCAAGGTGCTAACGCAATAATACACGCGAGTTTGCCAACTTTTCAAATTGAATGTATTTGATTATTTGCTTTTAATTAGTGTGAGTTTTGGAGTATGTACAGGATTGTCAGGGATACACTCAAAGCCCCCACAACCCACGGAGCCTCCCCTTGGTAAAGACTGTCCGAGATTGTTCTTTTTTAGCTGTGGAGAATGAGATTTAACAGCCCTGTTAACTGTTTTAGCCCATTCCCATTGTGCCTCCGTTTCAACCTATTGGCAGGACCAATTGAAGTGAGAAAATAAACCTCTTATCTGATCTGAATGCGGAGGAGAGCTGCTCCAGAGAAGAATTTTCTCCGGCTCAACTTTGGCTTCCCGTGAACATCCCTTTTTTATTTTGTTTGGGTTTTCATTTTCTCTTCAGCGTTGGCCGTTCGGCTGGCTTTCCTGCATTTCTGTTCCCTATAAGTGTATTTTTTTGGGAAACATCGATACACATGGAAACCTAGTGGGCGGCAGTGAGGGAGAGAAGAAGACACTGTTTACAGAATTTAGAAGCATTTCCAGAGCTCTTGCCATCTGCCCAGGACTCAAGCACGTCCTCAGCTCCATGTCCCTCGGCATGGCGTTCCCAGAGCTCACACCCTTGTGACTTGCCAGGCACAGGCAGGCCGTGGAGAAGCCGTGCTCGCTCGGGTCCCTGAGTGCTCAGTGCGGAATCAAGCCTCGGCCTCCGTGGTCCCTTCTGCCGCTTAGGAGCCAGCGCTGTCTTCTCTGGTATGTCAGCTCCCACGCCGTTGACTTACCCACAATTCTCCCTTCCTTCCCATGGAGGTCTTGCAGGCAAGGGTCACCTACAGAAACAAAGCAAGTCCTTTCTTAGGCCCTAACTTCACGCAGGAGAAAGAGGTGCAGGAGTCGCTAGGACAAGCACAGCCTCCAACGTTCTGTCCTATTTATTAAGGGAAGAGTGTTTGGCGTTCACCGCCCCACACCTACCACTCAGCATGTCGCAGCCCCAGAATACTGGGATGTGGACAGAGATGGAAGCCCACCCGATCCAGCTGGCCACCTGGTTCTTCTTGCGTTGTCGCTGTCCCAGCAGCTCACCAGAGCCACGGAGGAGCCATATACCATGTCTCTGAGTTGCAAGACCCCCTCATCCACATGCCGAGGACGGCCGCCCGGCTGCTCACCCATTACCTACACAATCTCTCAGTTACATTAAAAAAAAAAAAAAATCTTTCCCCCCCTTAACAATAGAGAGGAACAAATGGTTGACAAATAACAACAGCAGCAGCTCTCCAACAAAAGCACGCAATTATTACAATTATACTATCCTTGATTAGGCTGCCACGCATTGCATTTCAATGTAATTGATGTTGTAGGTTGACACATCGGACACCAAATATTCTCGCCTGTCCCTTTTCTCTTTTGTTTCAGGAGCTGATTTGCATTTTCTATGCTTTTAGTAATGAAGACTTAGCACTTTTCCTCCATTAGAAAAAAAAAGAGAGATACAATAATCTGCAACTCGGCACTTGTTTAAGGATTCTGACCCTCGAAAATACCACTTTGCTTCACACATTAGCTGCTTACAAAGAAGGAAGCTAATGTATCATCTAATTGGGCGAACCACTGCCTCTGATTTCTCTCAATCAGACTATTAGCTTCGTAATTACCCATCTGCCTCGTGTGGAAAAACGGCAAGGCGCACACCCAGCTAATAACGTTCTCAAGAGCTCTCCACCACAATGAGAGGGGGCGACGTGGAGGGAGATGGTCTCTAACCATTTCGGTGCCAAGGTGGCCACACAATGCAGGGGGGCTCTGCCAACCTTCCCCTGCCTGGCTGTGTTTAATGATTCCTCCATAATAAATAGGGGTTTTGGGGGGCTTGTTCAGGGTCACTGTCCCCACGGCTGTGGTGGTCGCGGCAAATGTTGAAAGACGGTGGTGGCTGGTGGGGGAAAGCAAGGACGCTTCCTGCGGCGTCTGCAGGAGACACGTGGGTTGAGGGAGAAATGTCCTCTTGGTTGGTGGGTGTCCTGCAGCGGGACAGAGATCACCCCAAGGTGTGACTGGAGGGTCTCGTCTCTTGTTTCTTTTCTTCATCTGCATTAGGTACCCCCTTTCTCATGTGGGTAAACATGAGCACTTTGGGTACAGTGTCAGCACCTGTCTGGGGACAGGGACACCAGGAAGTGACCTCTGCAGCCCAGGGGGTGTGCTTGCTCACCAGCTCAGCACCCAACCCTCAGGCTCACTTTCGCCTGGTACTGTGTTCCTTCCTTGTGTCTGTTGGTTCCATTGGGCAGCTGTAGGGATTTTTTTTTTTAAAATTATCTGAAGAGTGTGTGACTTGGGTGTCTCTGATTGTGTCCCCAGGGAGGAGAGGCGGGCACAGATGGTACCCTGCAGGTGGTTGGCACGTGGGTGCGTTGAAGGGACAGCAGGACCAGTGTCAGGATAGACTTGGTCCTCCAATCCTTTCATCTAACATAGCTGAGCCATTGTCTGTCTAAATTCTATGTCAGTCTAATACCAAGTAAAAGTTTTTGAGAACAGCTGAACACATGTGGTTTGATGACCAGTGTCTAGTGATACCTGTTTATTTCAGGTCAACAGACTGTGCCTGCTGGCATGCCCGTGTTTATCACCTAATAGCTGGCTGGTTTAGCCCAGAACTGCTGGTATCTAAGTAGGTGAGCACGGCAGATGGGGTACATCTTTTGGGGCAGGGAGAGTGATATCTTTTGTTATTTTTATAGTTAAAGTTCCATTATGATGTCTGTCATTTGAAATTATCACGGATAGCTAATATTGAACTACTAAGAGAAGAAAGAAATTTACACGTTCATCCTAATATTCAGGAAAACATTAAAACCCCTACTATGTGTATATTACAACTACTATTTATATAACTTTGAGGGGTAAATCAAAGAGAAACTTGCTTCTTATGCAGGGCAAAGCCTCAGGGTTTGTCTGCCCTGGTAAAAGTCTACCAACAATTGGTGGTGCTCCTACCAGCTCCTCTCTGAGAGCACCCCTCCCCCTCAGCCATGTCACGGCTATCTCCCTGTGTCTGGCACCCATGTTTTTTTTTTTTTTTATGTTTAAGAATCTTTTTATAATATAACATTGAAACGACCTGGACGATCTGGGGGTAGCTTCTCTCCCAACTATAAGAAAATTGAGGACTTGAACAGCTATGCATGTCTCTTAAGAATTTTGTGGAAAACTCTGTCATTATATCATGTCATGTGTGAAGATCTTCTAAGAATTTTTCCCAGGTCTCTGTTTAAATAAAAGTTTGGGTTCTCTTGCTCCATTTGCACATACTAACCATCTTTTTCCTTTTTTGCTATGGCTTCTGGGAAACTCACAAACTAATTTTTGCTCCATGTCCATTGGTGTGATAAGACTGTATGATTTTTATCTTGTATCCTAATGTCACTAAAACTTCATTACTTTTTATGTTTCATTAATGTTTTCTGATTCCTGTAGATCTTTATTTCTCTCTAATCCTTTTGAATGTTTGCATGCCTCTTTGTTGTGTTTAGTGCTTGTTGGGAAAATTTCTAGCACCACTGAAGAGCAGAGAATAAGTAACTGGCTTGAGTCACACAGATTTGACGCAGTCAAGAAACCTTTCTGACCACAAGAACAAGATTTCCCAGATGTTTTGAGGTTGGCTGTTGAAAGCTGCTAAAATCCATTTACCTTGTGATCTGCCCTGACTTTATTCCTCTCTGGCAAGGTGCACACATTTTGTTAGAGTTCCCCACAGCTTTCTTGCCTCCCCTGAAATCCGGCAAGATGAGCAGTCTGCATCCTGGAGCAGCATACAGGACTGAGGTGCAGGCAGAGGTACATCCTGGGTCCAGCTGGCCCCAGTGGTGGCCAGGGTGTGTGCACAGCTGGCCCCAGGACCCAGCAGGAGCCCTGTCTGGACGGCCCTTTGGCATCATCTGATCTGTTCTCTAAGTGGCCATGGAGCACAGCCCCTCCCCCCGCCCTTTCCCTTCCTCTCCCCTCTCAGCATGGGCTGCTTCTCATCCACGTCGGCTGCCTGCTGTGGCTCCCAAGTGGTGACAGGTGCGTGGGTCCCCAGTTGCAGAGCGTGCCTGGTGTCTCTCAGCCTCATCAGGTTTTCTGGCCAGTTGCATGTGGGTGTGGTGGGTGACAGTTCCAGAGCCCTTGCAGTGGCCAGGAGCCTGTTTCTTGGACGTCCCTCTAGGGAGGCCCCGAAGTCTCTGACCACCACCTCTTGCTGGCAGCCTTTCCTGTCTCTCCATCCTTACTTGGGGTCCTATTCTGCTGAGTGTGATTGGGAAGAAATCTGGGGTCTCATTTCAAAGGCTTCCATGTAGAGGGGCTCTCAGGCTATAGGAAGTAGGCACATTTTGGGAACGGAGGCAGCTGAGCAATTGTTTTTGACACAGTTCTTTCCCTTGCTAACTTTTTTTTTTTCTTTTTGAGACAGGGTTTCAGTATGCAGTTCAGGCCGGTCTCTAACTTATGTGACTCTCCCTGCCTCAGCCTTGTGAGGGTTAGGATTAACTACTACATCCTGGCTACTAACTTTCTAACTGCAAAGAGTTCTATGACTCACTTGCTTTTCAGGAGACATAATGCTTTTGAGAGCTGGAACATCATCACTTTTTTTTTCTGAACACCCAGAACCTTGGGGGGGGGGACTAGACATGGAGACGAGTACGGAACGCAGGGACTGAGTAGCAAATCTGTAATGAGTTCTAGACTGGATGACTCTCAGGAAGTTTTTCTCTGTCCCCAAGAGCTACCCTGACTATTACATTCTTCTCCCACTTCCTTTGGGTCTTTCCTCAGAGGAGACAAGCATCATATTAATAGCCAGATAATTGCAAATACAGCCAACTTCCAATTGATTCTAAGCAGATTATGCTGCAGTTTATCTCTGGCAAATCTTGCTGTTCTCCCTTAGTTAACATCTCTGTTGCTTACTTAATTTCTTTATTGCTTTTATAACCATTGCCATCTGCTCCCGAAACTGGCGTTCAACAGGAATTAGAGGAGTGAAACTTTTCAAATGAAAATGATTATGGTGAGGCCTTTGAGCCTGCGGAAGGTAGCAGCCTGGGAGGAAGGGTTGAGCTTTGCTCAGGTGGACCCCGGGGATGCCTGGAGCCAGCTGGGCCTTGGTGACAACCTCAGCATCTTCTCCCTGGCTCATTGATAAGGCAGGACATCAAGTTCTCGATCAGGTGAGAGACTCGTCAAATGTCACAGAGCTGTTTGGAGGCAAACTCTGATACAAGCATCCACATCTGGGAATCTTTATTATCTGTCATGATTTTTGTTAGGCTGAAAGGCACAAACAGCTATTGGCAGCACAGGATGTATGTGCAGAATCGGGCTGTGGGGCAGAGCTGAAGAGTGAGATAGTAGTTAGCTTTGCAGACGCCCTATCTTGTCTTCAGGGTACCATTGCGCGATACCGTGCGCAGTATGGTGAGAAACGAGGACATCAGAGGTCCCCACAGAGAAAGCCAACCTAGCCACAGATTGTGGCACGCACACCACACAAGAACGCGACACACAGGGATTATTTCATACGTCTCCACCTTCTGGATCACCTACGCGGTGACGCTCCCGCGTTCCTGGGAATGATGAGGAAGTGGTGTTATTTATTCCTTCGTGTAGGAGTCGGAATATGTGTCAGATCCTCAGCATCTGGATGAGGTCCAGTCTATATTTTTTTTCCCCATCTGCTCCTGGTATTTTAAGTAAAAATGTTTGTATCTGCATCCCCCAGGCCCTGTTGGAAATTGTAAATCATGCCATTATATCTGGTAAAACCACGATGTGAAGGAACAATTTACAGAGCCACCAAAATTCTCTGGAGTAATTTTCCTGTTCTCGTTGATCAATTTTATATTTTCCCCCTGGCCATATGCACACATTAAATGGCACTAATTCAGTGAGAAAACTCATAAGGGAAAACACTTCGAGTGGCACAAGCGGCAGCAGCGCCTTCACAAGGATCTATTTTATGATCGCCGGGGCACTTCTTCGCCGGCCTCTGCAGCCGCTTGCTGCCTCACTCCGGTGAAAGGGACACAGAGACCCGTGCGGGGAGCGTTGTAGTTAAATTAGGTGGGAAACCAGGAGTGTCTCAAGTCAAAGAAGGTGTAGCCACGACGAATCGTTTATCTTCCAGGGAGCGCATTTAATGCCTGATCTTGAGAGGACAGGTGGGAGAAGGGGCTGGTGCCGGGTGGGCGCTTGCAGCCAGGTATCAGCCGCTTGGAACTCCGGGGTGGGACTTCAGTCAGGGCATTGATTTCTTCTTTCAACTTTGCTTTGAAGTGAGACTTTCTTAAAGTGCACTTTTAAATTCAAGCGTGACTAGTATCCAGAAAAGAACATAATGAAGAGTTATTCAGGATAATGGCGCCTTCCAAAGCGCACGCATCCGGTGTAGTTGCCACGCACGTCAAAAGGCGGAGCCCTCTCCGCGGCCCAGAGCGCCCACTCTTATGCTCCGTGGTCCTTGCAAGCCCTCCCTGCAAGAACCCTGTGCTCTGCCTTCCGTCACCACTCACTGAGTGGCCAGTGCCCTGCTGGGTCCTGCTGCTATCGTGTCGTGAGCACTGGGTGTGGGAAACGCACCCACGCCAGGGAGAATGCCAGTCCGCGCCTCGTTAGCAACGCTGCGTGCGCTCCCGTGTCGTGCGTGTGCAGCACACGTAACACCGGCCACGATTTATCCAGTCAACCACGGACGGCGGTTGAGTTGTTTCACGCTTTTGGCTTGTATTGAATAGCAGGGTTATGGACATTTCTGTACACATGAGCCACACTGTGTGCATTGCATGGGCACACAGTCAGGCTGCAGGCCCTGGCTTCTGATGCTTTCATATCTGTGGGTTTATTAAGGACCTCCGAGCGGGTTTTTCAAGTCGTTTTACCACTTGCCACTCCCACAAGTTGTGCATGAAGGTTTCGGTCGCTCGGCAGCCTCCCTAACATTTAGTATTACCAGTTTCATTTAAAAATTTAAACTTCCTGTGTTGTGTACTTTATATTATTGCAGTTTTCATTTTATTTTCCTGATGATTAATGATCATCATTTCCTTATGTACTTATTGGTTACTTGGCAATTCTGTCTCTGTCTGCCTGTCTGTCTTTCATATTTACATCCTCAGTTCTTTGCTATTTTTGATTGTGAGACAGGACCTCACTAAGTTGTCCAGGCTGGCCTCACACTTAGGACCCTTCTGACCCTTGTGCCTCAGTTCCTGAGTCACACGGATTACAGTTATGCACCACTGCAGCTAGCTGAATGCTCTCTTTTGAGAAGCACCTGTACAGATCTGCTGTCTATTTCTTTAAGAAGAAGGCTCTAATTTCTTTTTCGGTTGTTCTTTGTATTTCTGTGTATCCCTTGTGCTACATTTGTCAATCTTTATGTAGTAAATGTTTTTACCTTGAGATTTGCTCTGTAGCCTCATAATGGTTAACATAGTGGGCTTAACTTTAATGAAGTAGAATTTATGGTCATTTCACTTAGATTTATTACTTTTAGTTTAAGAAATATTTACTCATATGTACTGCATTCTCTTATTTTTGTTTCTTTATCTTTTAGAATAGCATCATTGTATAGTCTTTTTTACATTTCTTTTTTTTACACTTTTCTTGAGGTATAATTGACGTACAACAAATGACTCACTATAAAATGTACAATTGGATGGTTTGGCTCATGAACCTTTTCAAAACCATTATTGTAGTCAGGATAACGAACATATCTACCAACCCCTAAATGTTCCCTGGGTCTCTCTGTGCCTCTCAACCTTCACTCTGGCTTCAGAAGTACAGGCAGACAGGTTTTGTGTCGTGATAGAAAATTTCTCACTTTGTATAGATTTTATTTCTATAGCCACAGAGCATTTGATAGAAGGAATTATGTAGCACGTAACCCTTTCTTCAGTCTTGTTTCTTTAGTAGAATTATTTTAAAGATTTATCATGTTGTTAGTATATCGATAATTCATTTGTCTTCAAAGCTGAGTAATATTCCATTTTATAAATATATTACAATTTGTTTATACGCTCACTATTTGGTGAATATTTGGACTGTTTTCGATTTTGATCAGTCAAGCTATTATGACCACACATCAATTTTTATTGCATTCATGACAAATTATCACAAACCTAGCGGCAGATATCTATAGAAATTTGTATATATTATGTTTTTATACAACTGAAAGTATAGTAGGTTTTTTTTTTTTTTTTTACAGTAAATACAGACATAAATAATGCTTGTACTCTCATACTGTGACAGCTATGATGTCACAAGCCAACAGAAAATTTTCAGTTCCACTGTAATTCTAAAGAGCCCCAGTACATATTCTGTCTGACACTGGATGAGAAGTTGTGCAGTGTGTACTCCCACTGCCCTTAGCAACAATTTCTATAGCTCTTCCATTATTTGTAGGGATCCTATTTTCTTTTTTTTTTTTTTGTATTTTGGTACAGAGTCTACAGTCACTGTATAGATCGGACTTGTAGTGATCCGCTTGTGTTCAGCCTCCAAAGAGCTGGGAATACAGGCGCGCACCACCACACCCAGTCTCAATCACCATCTCAGCGCCCCCTTGGGGGTGGGGCTGGCACTGCATGCTGTGGAGATCGTATTTTCTATGGGTAGCATTTCCTTTCTGTTTGAAGTACTTCCCTTCATTTTTCTCATAGTTAGATTTCCTGATGATAAATTGTATTAGAATTTATATGTTTGAAATATCTTCATTTCACCTTCAGCTTTGGGAGATGTTTTCATGGGTTCACAATTCTAGGTTAGCAACCTGTGTTTTTACCCTTAAGTCATTTAAAGAAGATATACCACTATTTTCTCATTTTCATTGTTTCTAATGATAAATTTGCCATCACCCTTGTTTTTCTACATAGCTGTTTTAATCCTTCTGCTTCCTTCAACAATTTTCTCTGTGTTATTGGTTTGGAGCAATCATTATGATGTGTGCTGGTGATTTTTCTTTCTAGCGCTTTTTGTGAGTCTTATAGAACATTTCTGGCTTTGGGAGGTTATGATTTTGAATATATTTAGAAAATTAGGGCCAGTATTCCTTCAGTTCTTTCACTCTTTCCTTCCCTTCACCTTCAGTATAGTAATTCCAGCTAGTTAAATGCTTAAATTTTGTCCCACAGGTTATTGATGCTTTATTTTTAAAATTATTTTTTGTGTGTTTCTTTGGATAATACGATGTGTTCAGGTTCATTAATTTTTTCTCCTGATATGTTTATTCTGCTGTTATTTCACTTAGTATATTTTTCTGTCCCAAATATTATAATTTTTCTTTAGAATTTGTTCTATATATCTTCAAGTCCACTTCTTAACTTTCGTACGTATGAAATATAATCACAATGCCTGTTTTGATATCCTTGTCTGTTATTTATAATATCTTTATCAACTATGGTTGTGTTTTGAATAATTTTTACTTTTAGTATCAGTGGTTTTACCTTACTGCTTGCATACCTGGTGATTTTTAATTTTATGTGGGTATATATTTTACCTCACTGAGTGATGTAGTTCAGTAATTTTTGGTCTTAAGTTGGGTTTGTCAGAAACAAAGTATTGTGAACTTGAAGTCAATGCTTGGTTGTGGATGAGACAAGACACTGCGAATAGCTTGCCTCAGGGATCCCCAGCCAGGTTGGCACCAGATACTGGCTTTGTATTTTTTCTCCTTGCACATACAGCTCACTTTATGAACATAAACTAAGAGGCTCTTGAACCCAGTAGCCATTACTAACTCAAATGCTTAGGAACATGCCAGAGAGCAAACTGAAAGGCTCTCCCTGTGGCTGGAGAGAACAAGAGCAGGGCAGAGGCACACCATTACTTATCAAAGCAGGCCCAGAGAAGCCTTTGCATCATCGCAGCCTCACGACTCCTCTCTTTCTTCTGACTTGCTTCCAATATTTTCCATGATGTGCTCCAGGTCCGGCTCAGTGGAGGCTTCATCTTCAAGGGAGGCACTGCCTGCCTCCTGAATCAGCGGTGGCTCTTGAGGTCCAGCGCTGAATTCCTCTGGACGAAAGGCCCCATGATGAGCTAGCTGGCCGAGGGCCTTCGGCAACATTCTAACTTCCTTTTCCCCAGTCAGGACGATTGCTGAAGTCTTGCCTTGGCAAACTTGAAATCTTTTCTTAGGTCTTGCCTGGTCTAGACCTGGATTCCCAGGCCCTGATTTTTCCACCATGGAACTCAGACTGTGTGATGACTGAAACCACTTTTCTTTCTTTTTTTCCTTTTCTTCCCCTTCCCCCTCCCCTCCCTTCTCTTTCTCCC
>PVJA010016663.1:0-30965 GCA_004027025.1 Myocastor coypus
CTAGGGCCAAAATATTGGCTATCCTTATAGCCCTTCTTATTCTCCAATTGTCGGTCTGTTAACTTACATTCTCAACCCTCCAGCAGAAAAGCTTTGTGATACTATTATTCTATAACATAGATACTGGGCTTATCATCACTGGCTTTCTGCGTATCAAATACCTTTGACTTAGCTTGTAAATGATATTTTCTGACCATCAAACAATAAGGTTCTGAGCTCCTTCAATGATCAGAGCAGCCAAATTCATCAGGAAATCCAGCTTGACTTTCTTCTGAGGAAAACCAACCACTCAAGCGAACCGGCCACTCACTAACAGCCTCTAAAGTTCTTTCTCTCTGGTTCTGCTTCTTATGCTACTGGCAGTGATGCTAAGGATAAACTTTTTCTCAACACACATAAAATAAATAATAAAACTTAAAATTATGTAATCAGTGCCCTCTAAACACACAGTGTTAGTGCTGACTTCATTACTATGTACATTAATGGAATGAATTAATTATTGATTATACTCATTTATTACTGATAATGCATCTCAAGACTGTTACACCAGGAATGTCTAAGGCATTTGATACTCGGACAGATAGCAATGTTAAGCTCAACTGCCTCTGTTATAGGGTAATAATATCATTAAGATTCTCTTCTGTATGGTTAACAACTTAAGTTTGCAGATCACAGAAAGAGAAGAGAAGGGCTACAAGGTAAATTGGCCATTAAGAAAACGGCAAAGCCCAAATAAATGACCTTATGCTGCCCTTCAAGCTCCTAGAAAAAAAAAAAGAGCAATGCAAGCTCGTAGCCCAAAGAAGGCAGAAAATTATAAAGATTAGAGCAGAAATTAATGCATTGGAGATAAAGAAAACAATACGAAGAGTAAATGAATCAAGGAGATAGTTCATTGAATTAATAAATAAAATTAATAAAACCCTAGGTAAACTAATGACAAAAAGAAAAAAAAAGAAAAGAAGAAAACACAATTCATGCTATAAAGAACGAAAATAGAAGGAAAAAAGATAGGATATATTTACAGGTACTTTCTCTTAGTTCATTGAGAAGAAAGGTTTATACTCATATTGTTTAGAGAAGATATCGTATGCGTTTTAGCCTCTGAATAACTACTATGAAGACAATATGCATTGCATTAATTATTATTCTTATTCTTATTATTTATTTTATTTTATTTTTTTTGTCTTTTTGAGACAGGGTCTCACTATGCAGTTGAGGCTGACCTTGAGCTTACTTTTGTAGCGCAGGCTGGTCTCAAACTCGCACCAGTCCTCCTGCCTCAGCCTCCCGAGTGCTGGGATTACAGGCGTGAGCCACCACGCCTGGCTTTGCTGTTATTTTTTATTTTTTTGTGCATTAATTATTGTAACTGACCTACTAGCCTGTTTTGAAACTGTTTCATAGCTATTTTATCTTTCTTTGCATTAAGATGTATTTAAAAATAAATGAATTAATAAAAAAATAAAGAAGTAAAAGGGAGAAATCACTGTATGCCCTAGACAAATTCAGAAGATCATCAGTACCTACTCTCAAATCTTTACTGCCACAGGGTGGAAGACACAAAGGGAATCAACAGTTTTATGGATACATATGAAATGGCAGAGCTTAGTTAAGACATACAAACTCTGACTGACCCAATTATGAGAAAATAATTGAAAATGTAATAATATCCTACCAACTGTGGATAATAATAATAATAAAAGATAATAATAATAAATGTAATAATATCCTACCTACCTACCAAAAAAACCCCAGGTCCACATCAATACACAGCAGAATTAGACAAGAAATTTATTGAAAATTTTATGCTAGCTTTTTAAAGTCTCTTCAGTGAAATTGAATGGGAAGCAGTTCTTCCAAAGTCATTCCTGGAGGCAAGTATTGCTTTGATTCCAAAATCACAGAGAGAGCCAACCAATCTCTCTAATAAATATAAGTGCAAAAATCTTCAATAAAATACTAACAAACAGAGTTCAACAAATCATAAAGAAGATTATATATCAAGACTAACTGGAACTCATTCAAGGAATACAGGGCTGGTGCCACAACATACATAATTCCATGTATTACATCATATCCATAGAACCAAGAAGAAAACCATGATCATTTTGATCATTTCAATGTATGCATAAAAAGCTTTTGACAAAGTCCAACACTCATTCAAAAACTCTATAGAGAATCAAAATAGATGGTCTATATCTCAACCTGATAAAAGCCATCTATGAGAAATCAACAGGCAATGTCATACTGAATGGGCACAAACTGAAGGCCTACACTTTAAAATCAGGAAGAAAACAAGGATTTCACTATCTCCACTTCTATTCAATATACTTCTGGAAATATTAACCAGAGCAATTAGACAATTGAGAGAAATGAAATGAATAAGGACTGTAAAGGAAGTGAAATTATCACTTATTTCCATGATCCTCTTCATAAAGGACCTGAGAACTCCACCAAGAGTCTTGTAGATTTAGTCACCATTCTCAGAAGCATACAAGGTCACAAAGTCAGTGTTCAAAAATCAGTATTATTTTCTGCAAAGACAATGAACACACTGAAAGAAATTAGGAAAATCAAGCTTTTCCCAAAAACAGAAAAAATGAAATACTTAGGAAGCATTCTCACAAAGGACATGAAAGTTTTATACAGTGAAAATTAGAGTACTGTGAGAAAAGAGATTGCATAAAATTTGAGAAAATGGAAACATATTCCATTCTTCTGGAGAGGAAGGACCAACGTTGTAAAAACAGTCATGCTCCCAAAATTGTTATACAGATACAATGCAACCCCAATTAAAATACCATGAGTACATCTTGCAGAGCTAGAGAAAACTTTGCCCAAATTTATCTGGAACCATAAAAGACCCAGAATATCAAAAGCAGTTCTGGAAAAGAAAGGAAAGGCAGGAGTTATCACAATCCCTGTTCTGAAATTATAGTATAAAGCTACTGTAATAAAACAAGCACGGTTCTGGCATAGAGACAAACCTGAGGATCAATGAAACATATTAGTAGGCATGATCAGTCACCTTATCTTTGATAAAGGGTCCAAACATGATGCATGGCAGAAAGATAGCCTCTTTAGTATAGGAGATGATGGAACTGGCCTTCCAAATGATGAAAGCTAAAACAAGACCCATGCCTATCGCAATGCACAAAGCTGCAGTTGAAATGGATCAAATATTCAAATGTTAAAATAGGAACACTAAATCTTCTGGTGGAAAATATAGGTTAAATCTGGAGCCATAACTCATTTACTGCCTTTCCTTTTAAACAATTCAAATGATTTTGATATTTGTTCATCAAGACACAGATATGTATTTCAATTGGGTAGACGAATGTCACCACCACATGATAGATATGGTACATTAAGTTTTGGTTAATTATTTTCTCTGTTCATTCGAAATCAAAAAAATACTCACGGAGTGCTTATTCTGTGTCAGGTGTGTGTGCTAGAATAAAGTCAGAGATACCAATAACATTGGTTGAACGAACCTACAGCATTACCATTGTTTTGAAGTGTCCCTACTTATGAAGAAATTGGTTTATTACTACTAGTGCAATTTCTTTCTTTCTTTCTTTCTTTCTTTCTTTCTTTCTTTCTTTCTTTCTTTCTTTCTTTCTTTCTTTCTTTCTTTCTTTCTTTCCTTCCTTCCTTCCTTCCTTCCTTCCTTCCTTCCTTCTTTCTTTCTTCTTATTTTTTATTTTTTTTTTTTTTGTGGGATCGGGGTTCAAACTCACGACCTTGCACTTGCCAGGCAGGCACTTGTGCCACGAAGCTATCTCCCCTCTCCCTACTACTAGTGCAATTTCAAGTTGATGGAAATATTAGGAAATGGAGCCTGACAGGAAGAAAGCAGGTCCCTCGGAGGGTACCTTTGCAAGCGATGTTGGAAAATTTCTTCTTCTTTTTCCTCTTCCTAGTACTTTTCCTGTCCACTATAATTCAGTGAGCCCATTAGCCTAAATAAAGCTCATGTTCTCTTAATTTGTTTTTTCCATGTATTTTGTGAGAACGAGGCAGGATAAGCAACACAAATTTATCTTGAAATAAATGCATCTCTACTAGTTGGAGTAATATCATGCTGTAAAGAGACTTCTGCTAAGTACATTTGGCATACGTAGTGCATGCATTTTTTTTTACTCTTGTGAAAAAGGCCTGAAATATCCTGAAAATGAGTCAATAAAATCACCTTTGCTTAGAGCCAGCAAATCATGGAGACAAATATTTAGCACATTATGATTCATTATTTCTCTTATAATTGTAAACTGTACTTTCAATTTCATCTTGGAACTGCATGTTCTTTTCAGAACAGAGTTTACCTGACTGCAGTAAATATGGAAATGTACAATAGAATCTTGTGTGCCATTTCTTTTGGAAGTTTACATTGTAATAATTTTTAGGCTTCCCTTTCCTAATACATGTAAATATTTGATGATTATAAATTTAGTGGGAGTACAAGCTAACACTACAGTATAGCTCCTGCAGGATCTTTTACTACCTTCTGTCTGACATACAGTCTTAGTTAATGTAGAAAAATGACCAGGAGAATATTACAGAGATGTTGTGTGTTTTGTTATCACATCCATTGACATTTTTACCTTTGCAGAAATGATTTTTCCTCTTCCTTCTTTCTTCCAACCCATCCTTCACACAGTCCAATAGCAACAGCAGGGACTAAATTTCTGCTGCAGCCACAATTTAGCTACTTTTTAGCGTGTCTGATTCTATCACTGTCGCTGAAACCAACAACATTTTCAACTTGGGCAACCATATCATATTGGCTTTGACCTCCCCGCTTTTTTTTTCCTGTTACATTGGAAGTTTTCATCATGACCATAATCATAAATCCTGCCCTGGATTTGGATAATGCAGCTGTTTTTTGCTTCAGAGCTTCCTATTTCTCTCAACTGAAGTGCTTAAGCACCCAGAAAAACTAGGGCACCTATCCTGTTCACAGAGAATGTGAACTTCATCTCAAGACTCATAAAAGGAGAAAAAGGACATTATGTACTTGTTAAGGGAAAACTACAAGAAAAAGAGATAACAATCAGAACTATATATGTAGTAAATACAGGATACCTAAAATATAAAACAAATATTAAGAGATGTGAAAAATTAAAAAAGCACTAACATAAGTGTAATGGGGGAACTTAATACATTAGCAGCTGGGCATGGTGGTGCATGCCTGTAATCTCCCAGACTTGAGAGGCTGAAGCAGGAAGATTGGTGCAAGTTTGAGGCCAGCCTGGGGCACAAAAGTGAGCTTAAGGCCATCCTGAACTGCATGGCGAGACCCTGTCTCGAAAAGACAAAACTATATCACATTATCAAAATAGATCAACTAGACAAAGATTCAGCCAAGACTTATCTTTAGTGATTATTTTCTTTCTGAGATTTCTAATCTTGGCTCACACATGGCCATTTTAAATGAGTATATTCTGTGCACACTACTTAGGCACCAAATTGCTTCTAAGGACATGAGTATACTCCCATATGGCTCAGGATATAAGCCTCTTTTCAGAAATCTGGGCCTCACAAGTTGAATTATGGGGAAATAGCAGTGAACTTGTAACACTCTGCTCTGCCTCCCTTTTAATTCGTGTCCTTCAGTCCTCTTCAAACCTTCACTGTGTTGGCAAGTTTAGAGATGCACACTGATGTACACATTCAATGTTAATGTTGCCTAAATCACACATGAGTGTGACAAGATGTATGATCACCATGAAGCAAAATTTGTGTTCCACTAGAAATCTGCAAATGACCTCTGAGAATCCAGTGGTGGGATGAGCACTACCTAGTGTAAAGCTGCCGCTTGATCTGATTCTAGCAGCACCCACCCTGCCTTCCCCCAGAAGCATTACTCTCATGGGCCCCGTCTCTCAGCAAGGATGTCAGCTTCGTACCTACACTGTCATGGCAAGCACAGGAAAGAGATTCAGAGTGGTGCAAATCTAGTCTTGAAAGTCTGCAGACACTTGAAAATTTGCACCATATACTTCCAGGACTATTCCCCTGAGATGAAAGACTGAAGCAGAACTTGGACCACAGATATTTATTGGGCTTTTCCTAGCTAAAGACCCCTGGTTTTTCCTCTCTATCCTTAAAAATGAGATCGCCTCCTGTTTCAGAATGATAATCTGATCATATTCCCTGTCTGCACCCAGACATAATACATCCTATGCTATACTGCCTTTGCACAAGTCTTGGGTCTCTTCAAGTTTCTTCCCTCTAACTGTACACTGCACATATTGTACAAATATATTCCATTTATAGATAGTATGAATTAGAGAGCACTAAAAAAATCAAAGGTCTTAGCAATCTAAAACACAGCTTGACAATTTGTATTCTAATTTCAGTCTGAGTATTAACATAGATGTCTTCATGTTCTGTTCTTGACCAGAGATATCAGAAGTACTGACCTACTCACAATGTTTTGAAAGATTTAATATATTTATTTCATGTATCCCTATCCTCAAAATACTAGAGTTAGAAGTTTTTTTGGAAAGGAGATTTTCTTTTTACAGAAAATTTTCATGCATTTTCATTAGCATTAGTACAAAGTGCAGAAGCATATTAAACCTTTAACTATCGGCACTTTACAATGTCTCATGGCAGCTTCTAGGTGTACCAGTTTCTTCTATCATGCTGTTGGAAAAGTTACAGGACCAGCAGGAAAAGGTTAGAAAGCCAGAGAGTTTTCTGGCAAATAAAGAGTTAATCCCTCCTAGAAAGAGTCTAAGAAAAGCAGACAAGTGCAAAGAAGCCTGGTTCACTTTGGTGCCAAAGCTGCAATTGCTGCTTTGAAAACCTTCACTTAAACACAAAGGAGCCAACTGGGGCAGAGGTTATAGTATAAGCTGACATAGTATGCAAAACATACGCCTTGACAAGGACACACTCATCCTCTTGTATATAGTTCTCTAATCATATTAAACCACTAATGAACATGCTTATTCTTTTAACCAACATAGGCTTGAATGTGGGACACTTCCATGATGTCACAATGATCATCTTGACAAAATAAAATAAAAAAGCCAAAGATAGATTATTCAACAATGTGCACCTAGGTGAGAGAATAAGAAATTAGTTGAGTCAGGGGCCTCAGTTCCCAAGTCGAGTAGTAACAGTGGGAAGAGTTCCTTGCTTTATGAGTAAGAGAAAAATCTAAGAACAAAGACTTCTGAGTACTTGCTCCAGGCTCCCTACCTTATGATGACAGGGCAGCTACTTATCTTCTTATTTATCCCCTGTTTCCAGATAAGTGGTTTTGTTTTTCCTTTCAAAATTATTTCTCCTATTCTTTTATTGATTTATATTCATGAATTCCAGGTAAAACTTAACCTCTAGAGATGCAACAGCATTTTTCTGTCGTGATGAATTTACCACAGCTCATGCCTCGAAGGAGTAGGGTGAAGTAATAATTGAAAAGAAATCTCTGAAGTCAGAAGCTAAATTGTTGCTCTTTGGAAGCTTTTTACTAATATATTTAATTTCAGAATTGGGAAGGGTACTATTAGAGTTATTAAAACTGATACATTTAAATCCCCTAAGTTTTAAAAACATTTCTCTATTACATCATGATACCATATTTTTACTCTCATAAATTTTGCAATGAGGACATTTCCCCTTACCTTTTCTTGTCATTAGGAAGTCAGAATCCAGGCGAGTGTCATGCAACATGGAAAAATTGGTCATCTTATTGTTCTTCATGTTTTGGAAGGAGCTGTTCTTGACTACTGATTCCAGTTCTTCGGGTTCCAAACTCTTCCCCAGAAATTGACAGATTTTCTGTATATTGCTTCTTATGTCCTAAGGAAGACAAATCCACAACATGTATACTAAGGATCAGGAGAGCGGGGAGTTTAAGGTGAGAAGGAGGACGCTTTACAAGATGTGGAATGAGGAGAAAGAAGACTGCAATGGTTTATAGCATAAGGATATATTGAGTAGGTTGGAAGTGAAGAATACAGAGAAAGAGAAAACGTGGTTAGACCATGAAGTCATGGCGTCTGCATCTGATAAATTTCATAGGACTGTTGAGCTCTGAATTGCTCAATGAAAAAGTCTAGAATTTTCTGTTTCTTCAAAAATAGCAGAATTTTATATTTATTAAGGGTAGGCAAGAAGTGCGCTGTGCAGAATGATGTGAGAGAAAACTGCAGAAGATACAGTGCAGAGGTCACAAGGCCAGCGGACAGTGTCTTTCAAATCTCCTATTCCTCAGTGTATAAGTCAAATATAGGATATCCTCTGAAAACTCTGGCTTATCTTTTTAAAAGACAAAATAGCGATAGAAAAGAGCAGGATTGGAAACAACACAAAATTTCACCTGACAAAGTAATATGAATTCAATAGTGATTGCTGCATTACACGGTGTTACCTTCAAATTAGTTGTTCAGGCTCCAAGATTAATTTAGAGAAAGAAGGTCTTGAGAGATAGCTCAGTGATCTAAATGCCTTTCTAGCAAGCACAAGGTCCTGAGGTCACTCTCAAGTACCCCATGCCATGCCTGCCACGGAGCACCAAGTACAGCTTGCCAACTCCACAACTGGGTGTGGTAGTGTGTGCCTGTCCTCCCAAGGCTGGTGAGGCTGAGATGGAGGTGCACTGTGAGTCCAAACTGTGTAACAAAACCCCACATCAACAAGAACTAATAAATAAATAAATATTAAAAGAAAAACCAAGCAAAACAAAACAATAACAAAAAATCTTTAAGAAATTCAAAACACAAAATAGAAAAAAGTTAAACATTAAATGCTCTTTTAAAAAGACCAGCAGAGGGCCCAGCAGGATGGCTCAGTGGGCTAAAGCGCCTGCTTAGGAAATCCTAGGCGGCGGCTTCAGGGACTGCAGTTCGATCCCCGGCACCACATGCTGCACCAGCCTTGCGCGCAGGGCAGGCTGAGCCGGCCATAAAAATAAATAAATAGATAAATAAATAAATAAGCAAACAAACAAACAAACAAAAGTTCTGAAACAAGAAAAAAATAAAATTCTAAAAAAAATTTAAAAAGACCAGCAGAAATTGACAGTAAAATATCCAAACTATTCTTTTTTTATGAGCAGAATATATTTACTAGGGGAAAGAAAGCTCCTGTCTGAGAGAGGGACAGGAGGGTGGGTGTCCACCACTGAGTGGGTGCCCCCCAGCTCTTCTTTATATACACCTAAAATATCTTTTCTTCTTATTTCATTTATCCTTTTCTTTTCTTATTTATCCTTTTCTTTGTCCCAATTTCTCCTTCCCCTTGAACAAGTTCTTTCCTTTTCACAACATCTATTGTACCTTTTAAATTCTTCTTTTTTTTTTTTTTTTTTTTTTTTGAGACAGGGTCTTGCTATGCAGTTGAGGGTGGCCTTGAGCTCACTTTTGTAGCCCAGGCTGGTCTCGAACTTGCACCAATACCTTTTAAATTCTTATACCAGAAAAAAATGGCTATCATCAAGAAGGGAGCCAATAATAAATACTGGAGAGGCTGTGGGGAAGAAAAAGTAAAACCAAACTCTTCTCTGTTGTTGGTAGGAATGCAGGCCAGTACAACCATTGTGGAAATCAGTACGCTGATTCTCCCGAAGAGCTAGGACTGGAGATGCCATTCAACGCAGCTCTACTCCTCCTAGGTATTTCTCCAAAAGAACTGTCATCATCATGCCACGGTGACATGTGTGCATCCATGTGTACAGCAGCATGATTTGTCATGGGTATATCTTGGAAACAACCCAAATGGCCATCAATTGAGGGATGGGTAAAAAAGATATGGTGTGTTTATACAATGAAGTATTATTTAGCTATAAAAAAGATAAATTTGAGACCTTTGTAGATAAACGGATGCAGCTAGAGACTACTTTGATAAGTGAAATAAATCAGAACCACATGTGCAAACAGCATATTATCTCACTAGTGTTAGAACTTGAAAAAATAATTAAAATATTGGGAGCCATGAAGCTAGGAAATCGATCAAATATATGTCGGTGGGACTTGGTCCAGTGCCTAAAGCAAACAAGCGAC
This sequence comes from Myocastor coypus, assembly GCA_004027025.1. Classification (NCBI taxonomy): domain Eukaryota; kingdom Metazoa; phylum Chordata; class Mammalia; order Rodentia; family Myocastoridae; genus Myocastor; species Myocastor coypus. The sequence continues at coordinate 10,017 of PVJA010016663.1, forward strand.
CGCACTCCTGAGATCAACAACCTGTCTGGTGAAGGTCAGCTATCACTTGCTAGGCAACCTAATGTCGTTCCTTACTAACTTCACAAAAGTGTAACTAAAGGACTGTTTTGTTTTGGACAAAAAAGGGGGCAGGAAAAAATACATATATACGCAAGAAAGTTAGGATGGACATGCAGCTACTTTTTCTTAGTTCACTGAATATAAAGGTTTGTACTCATATTGTTTAGACAAGAGATCGTGCGTGTATCTTGTCCTCTCAATAACTATGAAGACAATATGCAATGTATTAATTATTATAACTGTCCTACTAACCTAGTTTGAAACTGTTTCATTGCTATTTTATCTTTTTTCACATTATAATGAATAAAAATTATAAAATAAGGACATAAATAAAAGTGCCAGAGAAAAAAAGAATCATTAAAATCTTAAAGGTACAATGGAATTTTCAAGTATCAGAAATGTGTGGATTATCATAATAAATAAGATGAGATCCAGAAAGACTTTTATCTGCATTTTAGATCTTTCTCTTAAGGTTTACAGGCTTGTGCTCAGAATATAGCTCAGTCATAGTGCACCTGCCTCGCAAGTACAAGGTCCTGAGTTTGATTCCCAGTGCCAAACGGTGGCAGAACTTTCCTTTCTTTTTTCCTTCTTTTTTTAGGGATTGACTGCAAGGCATTTGCTCTGAGATACATCTTCATGATTGCTACATATTTAAGACTGTCACAAGGCAGTCAGGACTCTTTAACAATCACCACTAAGTTGTCCAATAAAACTTGTCGCTCTTCTACATCAACATCCTGGAATACTGGATCATAGGTCAGACCATAATTCTTTCATTCTCACATTTATTTCATGACCCGTATTTACTATCAAAGAAGGAAACAGGTAATTATGACAGTAAGTAAAGACAAACACTGCGTGGTTCCTAGGTACAGTAACAGAAAGGCATTGTATCTTTCTCCTGAAACAACATTGGCAGCAAAAAATGATTTTTTTGCCCTCAAAAATGTTTACAAACACCAGCATGAGTTAAAAACATCACAGTATTCCCTGGGGCAGAGAAATATTCAGTCGTCCCTTGAAGATGGTACAAGTTCATATAACAAAATGATCAAAATTTTAAGGCAGTGACCCACAGACTTCATCTCACTTTTAGAGACTGCTCCTGAGTCTAAAATTTGACCAAAGAGAGCATATGGAAATGAAGGCTGGTGGAGCTTAGGAGGCCGCACAGGTCACCCTGAAATGGCATTTCCTGAGGGTAGGCAATGGTTTTTACCTTTTGCATCTCTTCATAAGTCAAAATAAGGAAGTTTTCCCTCCCTCTCATGGACATCCAGCCACGAATATGCTCGAACCACGATCCCCAAGGCACTGGATGGAGAGAAGCAGGAGGCATAATAGGTTTAAAAGTCTATGAATGTATGTTCTGGGGTTATAACCTTCACTCCTCTCCCACGCCTTTCATAGTTTTATTAAACTGACCAGAAATAATTGTTCTATAACAGTTGCATACATTTTCAGTGTTTTAAGTGACATTTATATACAAGATGAAATGCTCAGTTAAAAAAGCCGGGTGTGGTGGCGCACGCCTGTAATCCCAGCACTTGGGAGGCTGAGGCAGGAGGATTGGTGCGAGTTCGAGACCAGCCTGGGCTACAAAAGTGAGCTCAGCCTCAACTGCATAGTGAGACCCTGTCTCAAAAAGACAAAAAAAAAAAAAAAAAAAAAAAAAAAAAAAAAAAGAAATGCTCAGTTAAAATATATATATGATGAGTGTAGTGGCCAAATGTATAGTGTATTATATTGTTGAAGTGGGGATTCCTCCGTGAGGAGCATTTACATCTTCATTCACTAAGGCAGTAACAATTTGAATAGTGCTACATCTGATCTGTTATTTCCACCTTCTCTGTTTATCTATGTTAACCTCTTTTGAAGGAGGTGTCCTAGTTTTGTATTTCAAAAATTTCACCAACTCTAGCCGGGGCGTGGTGGCTCATGCCTGTAATCCCAGCACTTGGGAGGCTGAGGCAGGAGGATTGTTGTGAGTTCGAGACCAGCCTGGGCTACAAAAGTGAGCTCAAAGCCAGCCTGAACTGCACAGTGAGACCCTGTCTCAAAAAAAAAAATTTCACCAACTCCTAAAGTTTTCACCCTGGGAACCAAATATTCATAAATTCAATCACAGGGAGACATTAGAACCAAATTCAAACCATACCTCCCTCTACTGGACCTCAAAGGTCTCTGTGTAACTCATAACACAAACAGAATTTATTCACTTTTTCTTGATGTCTTAACTCTCGCACATTTACTCAGTCCTTTATATCTGGTACTCATGCCAAGCCCACAACAAAGTCTTCCATGTGAATCCTATTTCAAACCATTGCAGTCCATGCCTGCTGCCTAAGGATCCTGACCTTAATTATAGTTAATGAAAGAAGGAGACAGAACTACCCAGGGGCTCTCTGTATAGAACAGTGGACTCTCTGGTTGCAACTCTAGAGCGAATTATCCCTCTGGGAAACAGACCAGCTCCTTGGTTCTGGACCCGATGAAAAAGAAGTAACACAGTATACCCCACAAATTAAAGTGCAGACATGGAAATACAAACATTGATTAGAAAATCAGTAGTCTTGCTATGTTTTTATTGAATTTGCTTTAAAACACACAATTTGCTCAATGAGTGGAAAAAAATGGACCTTGAAAGAAAAATGACTTTTCCAATTTTTTACCTTAATTTTAAGTTGGAAACTGTTATGCCTACTTAACATTACCTGGAGGAGCTTTTATTTTATTTTATTTTTTTTAAAGAATTTTATTTTATTTTATTTATTTTTTCTTGTTTCAGAACCTTTATTTGTTTATTCACTCATTTTTATGGCCTGCTCAGCCCACTCCGAGGGCAGGGCTGGCACAGCATGTGGTGCCGGGGATCGAACCGTGGTCCCTGAAGCTGCTCAAGCTTTCCCAAGCAGGTGCTTTAGACCCCTGAGCCATCCCGCCGGGCCCCTCTAGGAGCTTTTATAGTCTTAGATTTGACCAGCTGTGATGGAGTTTGTTTAGTTGGTAAAGGTAAAAATCACTCACCCTTTGGTGCCTTTCAAGAATTATATGAGTCCAAGACCATAAAGTAGTAGCAATAGTGGTATAGAAAGAGTTGCTCATGGAAAATGTGGAAAGACAGTTTATAATTTGGAAGAGGTTAAACAGCATGGTATCATACATAAATTAACGATGGTCTTTTTAGTGATGTAATTTATTGAAGTAAAAGGAGAAAGGTGGCTTTAATTGCATAAGAGGAGATGAAATAGAGGAAATTGAACCATTAAAAAGAAAGAGCTATTAAAATAGGAATGAGGGGGACGACCCACTCTGGATCCCCTTCCTGTCTCTCTTGGACAGGCTCTTTGTTTCCCTCAATAAGTAAGTTCTGCTCATTGCCCTAAAAAAATAGGAAAGAGGGAACAGTGGTTCAGAGAAGATGAATGGTGGTGCCAGCATGAAGCATGTAAAACCTGTACCTTGTGCATCTTTCATTGTGCCTAGGATACTGGTGCCAGCCATAAGAGGCTAAACTCATTCCCTAATTTCTTTCATTGTATCTGGAATTTCAGTAGGGGTGGGAAGAGCGTACATTCCTCTCCTGCACCTCCTCCATTTTCCCAAGGAAGGCGGTATCTGTGAGAACAGTATAAGTAAATTGGTGCTCCTTTTCTCTTGCATTACCTGGGCCAGCGGTACCGATGAGAGGAGTATTAAGTTAAATGGACAGATTAGATACTTCTGTGAGAAAGAACAGCTGAAGAAATTCATAACAGTCAAACTAACCATACAAAGGATACTGACAGATATTTTAGAAAGAGACAAAGACAAAGAAAACTTCCAATACAACAGACGTGAACACAAAGCCCAACAAATAATTTAAACAAAGGGGAAAATAGGGATCTTGCAGTAGGAAAACATAAGCAGATACATGTCGGTTATAAATGGCCTCATTCCCCAATGAAAAGCAACAGATTGGCAGAATTGATCAATCAACAAAAGCCAGTGGTCCTAAGAATCTCCATCAGGTTTTTGAAAATAGCACTTGATGGGTAGAATTCTCACCGTGACTAACTCTACATGTTATCTGTGAACTAAGCAACTACGTTGAGAACAGCAATGTGTAATCCTAAAACCATGCTTGAAATACCTGTCAACTTGGCCTTCGAAATGTGTACTATTTTGAATGTCGTATCAGTTGTTATTATATGCTTTAAAGTATTTTTTAAAAAGGTAATGAAAGAAAATGAGAGACAAGAACAAAAATTTAAGATTTCTTGGAAGCACGTGGTAATATTCAATCATATGTCCCATCTGGCATAAATATATCTGTTAATCTGAGCAACAAATTTGACGATGAAAATAGATAGTATATAAATCTCTGTTGGTCAGATATTCTTGTCTTGAAAATCTGTTACATGATGTGCTGTTGTATTTTACTGTTTCTGTCTTTGTTTTTTTTTCTCTTTAAAGTAAAAGAAAGTTATAAAAGAATAAATAAATAAAAGCAAAAATATGCAGCAAACAAGCAACATTTAACTCAAAGCATTCATAATGTGAATATCAAAGTAGGTAAACAATTCTCCATGAGACAGGATCCCAGAAAAAAACAAAAAACAAAAAAAACAACAGGTGTAGTTCTTCTTGTTACTGAAAATATGAATCTCAAACCTATTGTGATTTTTAAATTAAAATTTATTTTATTTTATTTTTAAGAGTTAAGACAGAAGCAAAAACAAATAGAACAAGTGACAGAAAAAGAATAACACACCATAATGCATATGCTTCAAATTTTTAACACAGGAATAATTAACAATGATTAATTAATAATTAATTAACGATGGTTACATTATCTACTTTTATCATCAAATCTGTTGCTCAAATTAGACATATAGTTATGAAAGATTGGGAAATTAATTGAATATTGGTGCTTGCTTTCAAGAAATCTTATTTTTTTGTTTTTAATTTATTTTAGAGTGTAATAATTGGTAAGACATTAGAAACTGCACATTTAGAAGACCAAGATGAGCACAGTGGGTTTTTTCACAAGTGGGATTAAGAGACAGTGAAGGCCACAAGTATTTTTTATGGGAAAACTGCAAGAGGAAGAGATAAGAATTATAAATATATATATGTACCCAAAATAGGAGCACCTACTATAAGAGATAAATTTTAGTAGATATGAAAAATCTAGTAAGCAATAATAGAATTGTGATTGGGGACATTAACACCCCAGTGACACAAAGAGATAGACCAACAACACAGAAATAAGCAAAGAAATAACAGAACTAAACCAAACTTGTGAAGATGTAGTGTCCACTTTTCTACAGGTGTTCCATACAGCAGCACCATCGTACATATTTTGCTCAGCTTTATATGGGCTGTTTTCCAAAAAAAGACCTTGTGTTAACACATAGAATATGCTTAATAAATGCAAAGGAATCAAAATTATTCTGTGCATATTACCTGACCACAGTGTGATAAAACTGGAAACATCTGACAAACAAAATAGTGAAAACTCTATAAATAACAGAAACTAAATAATCCTCTCCTAAATAATCAACAGATCACAAATGAAATTAAAGATTGGTGAATTACATTTATGGTTTTGCAAATATTTAACCATTCCAGAAGGTAAAAAATATTTACAATGAAATGAAATTGCAAATACAACTTACTGAAAACTGTGGGATGGAATGAAAACTGTCTTGAGAGGGAAATTACAGCAATAAAATTTCACATGGAGAAAACAGCAGTCCAAATAAGGAACCTTAGGATGCACCTCAAACTCTTTAAAAAAGAACAAGTCAAGCCCAAAGTGCAATACAAAGAATTAATGAGTGGAAGAGTTGGTTCTTTGAAAGGATAGCCACTCTCATTAAAAAAGGAAAGAAAAAATCAAATTCATGCAATGAGGAATGAAAAGGGTGAAATCACTACAGGCCTTATAGAAATTAAAAAGATCATTAATGCTTATTTCAAAAATCTTTACTGTCACAGAACAGAAAATACAGAATAAATTGACAGACTTCTGCATAGATATGAATTACAAAACCTGAAACAAGAAGCTATAAACATTGTAAATAACCCAATATCAGTCAATGAAATTGAAAATGTAATAAATAAATAAAAAATGCTACCAACAAAGAAAAGCCTAGGTTGCAATTGATTCACAGATGAATTTTACAAGAATTTTGGGGAGGACCTAATGATGACTTTTCAATGAAATTTAAAGGGAAGCAATTCTCCCAAACTCATTGTTGGAGGCAAGTATTACTCTGATACCAAAACCAAGACGGAAAACAAGGTGACTTTACAACTATAGACAGATACTCCTCCACTGTGGGTCAGATCTCAAGACAGGAGTAAACAGATGCAACCACATCCTTCCCTAAGGATGGGCATCAGGGATTGATATGCTAAATAAGTATCAATCACCTTGAAAGAACCTGAAAAGGCTGTTCTGTTGTGAAAAAAAATATGTATACACAAGATAGTTAGGATAGATATACAGCTACTTTCTCTTAGTTCATTGAGAAGAAAGGCTTATATTAACATTGTTTAGACAAGATATTGTTTGTGTATCTTGTCCTCTGAATAACTCCTATGAAGACAATATAGAATGCATTAATTATTGTAACTGTCCTGCTAACCTGTTTTTCATTGATTTTTATCTTTTTTTCTCATTAAAATGAGTAAAATGTAAAAAAAGAAAAAATAGAATTGGGCCTCTACAGCCTGCTATGCCAGCCCCGCCCCCTGGGCCCACTGAGGTAATGACTGAGGCTGGGTGTGGAGGTGTGTGCTTATAATCCCAGGGATTAGTAGGCCGAGAACAGGAGAATCACTACAGGTCCAATCTGTGCAGTGAGACACAGTAGTCTCTGTAGACCTTGCATTAAAGCAAGCAAGCAAGCAAGCAAGCAAGCAAACAAACAAACAAGCAAAAAACCAAAAAACCCAAAACTGGTCTCCAAAATTCAAAGAGTCAATCCAAAGTGGGCATCTGGTATGAATCTCTGTCTCTGTGTCTCTGTGTCTCTGTGTCTCTGTCTGTCTGTCTCTCTGTCTGTCTGTCTGTCTGTCTCTCTTTCCCCCAGCTGAATAGGTTCCTGGGGTGAGAGAATGCCTGAAAGTCTCCAGGTAAAATAAGGGGAGCTGGTCAGACAGAACTTAGGGAAACTAATTTGAATACAAATTCCCAACTTCATTTCTGCTGAACTATGCAGTCATAATGCTTGCCCTTATGGTCTAAAATAAAAGCCCATTAATTACAAAAGTTTATCAATTGCCAAATTTCACTACCCATTGTTAGTGTTCCTAACTGTAGTATTATGTGTATTTTTTCACTTAAAATTTTTTTCTTTTTTAAGAAGAATGAGGAAAATGATATACCAAAAAGGAGACCACACCAGAGGTGATTGAAGTGTGTATTTATTGGTAGACAAAGGAGAGTTAATAACTGTTCTTTTCAGTTGAAAATCTAAAGTTGTAGTTTTGAAAATAATCTGGCATTATTCGGGCGATCATCTGATCTTTGTTCAACATTCTCTTGATACAGTGTATTGCATTTATTGATCTGCATATGTTGAACCATTCCTGAATATGTAGCTGATGGTGTATAAACTTCGCAATAATTTGGTGAATGACACTTCTTAATATGTTTTGAGGATTTTTAATCAATGTTCATTAGAGTGATTGACTATTAGTTCTCTCTTCTGGATAGATACTTCTTTGGTTTTGGTATCATGGTAGTATTTGCTTTCAGGGATTATTTTGGAAATATTGTTTCCCTTTCAGTTGAGTTAAAAAATTTCTTGAATTGAGGCATTAGACCTTAGATAAATTTCTTCAGAAATTCAGCAGTGAATTAGTCATGACCTGGACTTTTCATTGTTGGTAGGTTTTGGAGTACTTCTTCAATTTCATTGACTGTTATTCCTTATACAGGATTTTTATATCTTCTAGATTTCAGTTTTCTAACTCATATGCATCTAGGAATCTCTCAATTCTTGTGAAATTTCTCAGTTGTGAAATATCAGACTCATGCTAGACCTTGGCTAGAAGTGGGTTTTGTTTGATTATTTAGATAATTGTGTTTAAGCCCAGTTGGGCAATGAATGCAAAGTATCCTCAAATTTGAATAAATAGCAAAATATATTGTGATATATCTACACTAATGTTGTTTGTTGACTGCAGAACATCGAGAGACATTTATTGCTGGGGATATGGGAATCTTAATGTACTTCGGAAAAAATTGCAAATATTGTGTGTATGTTTGTTTCCTTTTAGAGACAGAATCTCACTGTGTATCTCAGGGCACCCTTTAACTCAAGATGTAATACATAATGGCCAGAAACTTGTCCTTATCCTCTAGCCTTAGATTTCCAATGGCTCAGCACCACCAAACCTGGCTAAACATTCATAAAATTAAAAGGATGGAAATTCCAGAAATTCACCTTTACCATACAGAAATCTGCACATCATGCAAATATTTCTTGAATGGAAAAAGAGAATGAAGAGAGTTTTGGAAACATGTCTCTTAAACGAAATGATGGAAGCTCATGGTTCTTTTGTTTGGGCCCCCAAATAGAAACTAGACTAACAAGAGTAAGAAATGAAGAGAGTGGAGAGGAAGAAAGGACAGTTTGTTACTACGGCTAACTCTGAAAAATAAGGAAATGCCAAGATGGTTAACAAAGGAGGAGGTTGGTGGTGGACTAAAGTTCTCTACCTGTGTACCAAAAGAAGAAAACTTAGCTTTTTTTTTTTGCTCCCAGTGGGATGACTCAATATTTGGCGAAATGCTGAGATTGAATTTGGCTCAATTGAGTTCTAATTCAGTACTGAGTTTCTCATCTTCTGAGTTTGCATGATACTCACCATTTCCTCGGGAGAACATGTCAATATATAGTTCCAGGGAATTCACATTTTTAATAGCTTTCATTGCCTTCCAGAAAGGAAAACCAGACACAAGAATATCTCTGGGATTTCTCATGATATAAAGCACCTTAAGTAGAGAAACAGTAAGGACATGAAAATTCAAAACAGCCATTTTCTATATTTTGATCCTAAATACTACAGAATTTTTGTAGAAAAACTGATAAAATCCCCTTCAGATGTTTTAATGACTTAGTTTCAGAACTCAACAATGAGATATATAATTTAGTATTCCCATAAACCAGTCACTATCATGTGAATATAAAAATAGAAGGGAATAAATTGTACTTCTCTCTTGAAGTAGTAGGCTACTCAAGAGGGAAATTATGTAGAAAATTTATAAGGGGAGAGGAGCATATAGCTGTGCATTACTAGGCAAGTAACAGACAGAATATAAAAACGCAGACAATTCAATTCATATGCATGAGTTAATTTACGTAAAAATCACTGGAATGCTGTGTAGAGTAACAGTTGTAGCACAAAAAGTGTTTTCTATCAAGAGTTGGTAATTAATGGTAAACTATATGGGAGCCATTTCTAGAAAAGTAAGAATTTTCAAAATCTAGTGTATGACAGTTACTGGTTGTAATGGTATGTCCATTTTCTTTTTTTTTGTCTTTTTGAGACAGGGTCTCGCTATGCAGTTGAGGCTGGTCCTGAGCTCACTTTTGTAGCCCAGGCTGGTCTCGAACTTGCACCAATCCTCCTGCCTCAGCCTCCCGAGTGCTGGGATTACAGGCGTGAGCCACCACGCCTGGCTGATATGTCCATTTTCAAGCCAGTGTTTAAGATTAATGTACACCCCATGCTCACTATCAAGATTTCTTGTAATGCAAACAAAATAATTTTACTTTGAATTTTAGTTCAATGATATTTGTGATATGATGCTTAAATTCATCTCTTATTAATATTTACTTTCCCATAGGAAAAGAATTAGTAAACTCTAATAAGGCAAATGTAAATAGATAAACTTCCACAATTTTTTTAGACTTTAATCATTTCTTGTTTTATTTATTTATTAATTTTTACTACTTTTAATAAGAAATATTGATGCAGTTCAAAAACACATTAATAGTACAGTCACGATAATTAATACAATGCACGTTGTTGTCTTGTTTTTGTAGTAGTTATTCAGAGTACAGGATGCAGACATGATAATTTTTCTAATCACTATTGGTACAAATATTTCTTCTCACTGAACTAAGAGAAAGTAGTTTCATACATAATCCAATATTCTATGATACTAGTGGGTTATTGGCAGAACTGGCAATGTCAGAAGCTATTGATTTGATTATAGAAATTTTGTAGAAAAACTGATAAAATCCCCTTTTACAGCTCAGCATACTAATCTGGCTTTACCTTTTATGCCTCATGGTTAAACTTTTCTGCTGGTTGGTTAAAGGCAAATTAAAGCAAGACCTGTATAACAAAATATGTAACGTTGTGTTACACAATTCTGAAGTTTCAGATAGAATATTTTTTCTACTTTTCTCAGGGTAGTATATTAAAAATGGCCAAATAATTAACATAACAATACAATTTGTGTTCAGCAAAATAGCCCAATATAGTCCATAATAGTAGTGTGTGATCAGCACAACTGGAAATTGTCCAAAGTTGTTGATACGAGCCTTTTATAGCTCAACATATTAACATAGCTTTCTTTTTATACCTTGTGGTTATACTTTTCTGCTGGATGGTTAAGACCAAGGTAAAGCAAGATGCATATAACTAAAAATGTAACTTTTGTATTTGAAAAGGCCAGTCAAATCCCCAGGATTTACCCTAGAACCATGCACAGCACCTTGTGGGTCTTTTGCCAGGTAGCAGGATAGTCCTATGACATTTTTTTCTTGTCTCTTGTTTTCTTTTATTATGCACCCCCTCCCTTTTTTTTTTTTTTTTTTTTTTGCAAAGATTTACTTTAAGGCTAGTAGAGCGATAATCTATATGACAATCTTTGGTCTGGCATTAAGTATGAAGACTCCTCCAAAAAGAAGGGCTACAAGGATAGCCAATATTTTGGCCCTAGCCTGTCAAGGTCAGTAAGGACTCAGGACATAAGAGAACCAGTGCTGTAATATCCTATAACTCAGAGGTGTCCCAAGCTTTCTGGTCAAGGAGATTATGGGATCTCAGAGAAAAGGGATAAATGAACTATAGTGTGTCTAAGGAGAGTCACTCAGAGAAAAACATTCTCTCAGGCTTTCACAGAAAGTAAACTGGTCAAGCAATGGCCGTGACTTGTCCCGAAGGCTGACACTGACAACAGTTCTAAAAAGCACTGTACATGGTTCCAAAATTAGTCCTGAGGGGATTTGACCTTGGAAGCTACAAAAGATGAATGTTTTATTATACAGGTCTTGCTTTAACTTGCTCTTTATCACCCAGCCGAAAAGCTTAATTACGAGACATGAAACGCAGAGCTAGACTGGTGTGATGAGCTGTAGGAGGCTTGGATCAATAGCCTCCAACGTTGCCAGTTTCACTGGGGGCCCACTGCAGTTGTGGAACATTGGACTGTGTATGCATCTGCTTCCTCTTAGTTCAAAGAGAAGAATTTTTTTTCTTTCCTTACCAATATCGATTGGAAGGTGTGCCATGCCCACACCCTGTGCTCTGTATAACTATTGTGAGGACATTATGCAGTGTATCAACTGTTTAAAAAATTAATGTTTATTGAAAGTGTTCATGTTTAATTGTTTGATAAATCTTATATACTTATATCTATTAATCTAAACTGATCCAATGATAAAAATAGGCAATACAACTATTGTTAAATTTTTCTGGTTTTGAAATTCTGTACTATATGTACTCTTACTTGTAACTGTTTTTCTATCTTTGTTTCTGGTATTTTTATTCTTTAAAATAAAAAAAGCTTGAAGACATCTCCAAATATAGTTTAAAGACTTCTCCAAATATAGTTTCTCTAACTGCAATGGAACACCCATCTCTGAGAAAACAAAACTAAAAAATGGGGATATAAATAAAGGACATTTTTTGTGTGAATATATATATGTATGTGAATATATATGTGTGTGTATATAGATACACACACACACATATATGTGTATATATATATATTTTAGACAAGATATCATGTATCATGTCTGCATCTTGTCCTTTTTTTTTTTGTCTTTTTGAGACAGGGTCTCGCTATGCAGTTCAGGCTGGCCTTGGGCTCACTTTTGTAGCCCAGGCTGGTCTCGAACTCTCACCAATCCTTGTGCCTCCAGACTTCTGGCATTACAGGCGTGCGCCACCATGCCCGGCTCTGCATCTTGTCCTTTGAATAATTACTAGGAAGCCAACAATATTCAATGCACTGATTATTGTAACTGCCATACTAAACTTTTTTGAAACTCTTTCATTGCTATTTCATCTTTTTTTCTCACTACAATGAACAAAAATAAAATAAAAAATGAACACAATTTGTGTAATTAATTTAATTTTTATCATTGTCCATGGTATGATACTCAAAGTACATTCTGAGGTTATCTAGATGCAACTGTGGAAGGTGGAGTTGTTTGTGGACTTATTAGACAGTTCTAGCCAATAACACTGGGGTTGAAAATATTGAGCCATGACTCCAGAGAATTCGGCTGAATATAGACAGTTATCTGTTAATCTACTTATGATTTAGAGAATTTTTATTTGTTAGGTGGCATTTTTTAAATTAAAAACATTTTTTGATTATTTTTAATGTTTTTTATTTTTTAAAAATAAAAAATAAAACCTTGCAGCTTTCAAATTCCATCCACTTACTGATACATGTCTCTAATTCATCCTTTTTATATAACAACATGTAACTTTATTAATTTTCTTTGCAATGTGTATTCTTCAAGAGCACAGCACACCTGCGCCTCAGCCCCTGCCCATGCTATATCACGTCTCACCCACCACAGAACACTAGCCAGTGCTGCGCACACGTATTCAGCCTTTCTCCCTCCTGCAATCTCACACACCCCAATTTTCTTCACCTCACTCAAACCCATTCCACAAACCCTCTAGTGCACTATCTGTTTTAGACCCAGCCAAATAAACTAGAGTTGAACTCCTTGCAGGTTACTCCAGAAGGTCCTGCCTAGACTCCATATTACAGGCTGGCTTTGTTCTTTACTTAATAGTCACCATTTACCTAACAACTCTCTCTCTCTCTCTCTCTCTCTCTCCTCTCTCTCTCTCTCTCTCCTCTCCCTCTATTAAACATATTTTCAAACAAGTTTTAGATTTTATTTTTCTGAGACCTCCATTTATCCCCTAATTTCTGCATAGGATCATCTGAAATATTCCACATCTTTGCACTCAGGAATGACCTGAGGAGCAGCAGAGTTACTCTCTCCTGATACTTCAGAATATCAGGTCATACCTCGATTTGCCATATGTGGATGCTTTTTAGTAACCACGAATGGTTAAGTAGGTACACTCCAATTTTAGAAGCATTGAACACTTTGATTGCACTGACCTTGGCCTTTGAACAGAAGAGAGTCTTTGGAAATAGATGGAAAGGTAGGTGGGAGCTGAACAACAAAGGTCTCTCCATTCCACTTACTAATTCATACCCATAGTCTGTTTCTAGCCAAGGTGAGCGATGCCAGATAGGCACAGATTGGCTCCGCTCGGGATTCCCCTTGGAGTTAATCAGGCAAATGATCTCAACCAGCCAGTTGTTTCCTGGATCAAGAAGGAAAAGTGAATCCACTCACTTCTGTTTCAACTGTGAAAATTTGGTCATCAGTTAGAGCTACATAAGCATAAGTGCTATTGATCGTCACAGGTTTTCAGCATATATACCTGTGGCGCTTACAAATAGCAGTAATATTTATTTCACTTTTAAGTATGGTTTCAAGTTTCATCCATTTACTAATAAATGCCCCCAATTCATCATTCTAACGTAACAGTAGGTAATGTTATTCACTACTGTTATTCTTTGATTATTCTGTTATAAATTTTATTTTATTTTTTCTTTAAAAAACAACATTTCCATTGCTTTTAAGCTAAGCTCCCAAATACTTTTCATTTCAAAGCAGGTACCTTAGTAATAATTCACATTACCCTAAATGCTGTCCACAAGATTTCACATTTTTGCAGTGAATTTTACTGTTGCAGACCTTTCATAATTGTATTTCATATTGTATTTTTCTTATTTTGTGCGTCATTACACCAATGTTTACAAGATTCACCCTTGTTTCATGATGTGTCAGATTTTTTCTTCATTTTTAAAGGCATATCCATAGCTCATTTATTCACACCACTGCTGGTTTAAACATCTAGCAGTTAACAAGTATTGGATGCTTCTTGGTTTTGAATGTTTCTGCAACACGTTTCATGGGAATCCCATTTCCCCTGGCTTTTTAATTCTAAGTGATTTTCCATGTCAGCAGGGCTGACCTTCCCAAGTTGTGTTGTTCGTACACCCGAGTTCGTGCTCCTGAGTGCGTGTTGCATAACCTTTATGTTGAGTATCACAGAACCTTCCCCATTTGCTGAACGTATCTAATAACCAGTCTCCTACCGGAAACTATCTCTCCCTCACAGAATATGACATCAATTCTCTGGATTTACATGGCCTTTTTTTTTTTTTTTACTGGTACGCAGTTTATAAATGTAATTCTCATCCACCTCTTCTCCCAGCACACAGAAAAGCCTCAATATGCCTTCAGCTTTATAATATACATTTCTCTAATACTTTAAACATTCCTTGCTCGACACTGATCCTACTGTATAAATATCTGGTGAATTAGTTTTCCTTAGGTGGAAGTGCTATGGCGCACTGCTCTATGGCTTCCGTGCACTCCATGTTGTCTTTCAAATACACAGCACAGCACACCGTCTGTTGTTAAATAACTTAGGAGCACAAACATAACTTTCTTAATAGAATATTTGTAATTCTATTTGCTTACCTGACTTGGGGTATCCAACTGTAACTACAGCATCATCAGGTACCACAAAATTGTCTCGTACTTCTTTTATTGTTTTGTACTGAAAACCTTCAAAAGGGAAAGGTATCCCTTCAAACCATAAAAATTGGTCTAACATAATGGTGAGCTCTCTGAGAGCTGTTAGGATTCAAGCTGTATCTCTTGTTGTGTATTTTAGTAGGTTTTGATATAACATTTATTTGCCTCAAAACAATCATTAACTTTCATTTGTTGTCAAGGTTAAATTTGCCGATAAGGAAAGGTAATGTGACTGATGTCCAAAGTTTGTTTATTAAGCCATGTGAAATCATTCAGAGAATATTTTTGCAATGCTGTGAACTACAATTCATGAAGAACATCAGAATGTCAATGAGAAGTGAAAGCACGGAGAATTGTTCACGTAATTTTAAATATTACAATGTTTTCAGGTTTAGATACATTACTAAGTGAACATGGACAACTCACACTGTCAAAAATTATTTATGTTTAATTTCCTTTTTCTCTAGTGTCCTGATTTTAGCTCAAGGTTTCACCCAAGACACCATAATATGTGGAATCACTGTATCTCCATTGTCTACTCTTTTTAAAAATTTTATTAATTTTAACAAGATAGAATAACAATGAGACCGTTTCACAACAGGCTAGTAGGACAGTTTCAATAATTAATGCATGGCATATTGTTGTCTTTGTCGCACTGGTTTAGAGTACAACGTGCAGACTTTTATAAATATTATTAGTACAAGTTTTTCTTATTCTTGAACTAAGAGAAAGTAGCTGTATATAAAGTCCAATAGTGCATGATAGTAGTGAGTTATTAGCAGAAATGGCAATGTTGGAAGCTGTTGACTTGAGTCTTTTACAGCTCGGCATATAAATATGGCTTTACTTTTCATACCTCATGGTTAGACTTTTCTGCTGGATAACAAAAAATGTAACTCTTATATCTGATAAGGTCAGTCAAATCCCCTCAGGATTTACCCTGAAACCATGTGCACCTCTTTGTAGATCTTTGGACAGTGTCAGCCATCTAGATGAATCACGACCATTTATGGACCAATGTGTTTCTTGTGAAAGCCTGATAAGAGGTTTTCTCTCTAGAAGACTCTTTAGGCATAGGATAATTGTGGACGCCTTTCCTCTGTGGCGTCATAAACTCCTTGCACAGAAAGTTTAGGACACCACTGAGATATAAGATGCTACAGTACAGGATCTCTTATGTCCTGAGTCCTTACTGACCTTGAAGGGCTAGGGTTACAATATTGGGTATCCTTGTAGCCCTTCTTTCTCTCTCTCTCTTTTTTTTTGGTCTGCCAGTTTAACTTGTTAACCATCCAGAAGAGAAGCTTAGTGATATTATTTACTATAACATAGGGAATAACATCACTATCTTTCTGAATATCAATTGCCTTAGACATAACATGGAACATGTATTTTCCATCAATCATTGATATCCTAAATTTATTTTTTTAAAAAATTAATGTTAATGAGAAGAAGGATAAAATAGGAATGAAACAGTTTCAAAATAACTTAGTAGGATGGTTACAATTAATAACATACATATTGTTGTCTTTGTAGTAGTTATTCAGAGGAAAAGGTTCAGACTTGATATCTTGTCTAAACAATATTACTACAAACTTTTATTCTCAATGAACTAAGACAAAATAGCTATATATCTATCCTATATCTATCATCTATCCATCTATCTATCTATCTATCTATCTATCTATCTATCTATCTGTCTATCTATCATGTATGTATGTATGTATGTATGTATGTATCTATCTATCTATCTATTTATCTATCTATCTATCTCTTTTTAAAGTTTCTAATACTAGGAGAAAATATCGTACCATGTCTTATAAGTAGATTATAAGTCAGAGATATACTGTGAATCATAAAACAAAA
The DNA here is from genome assembly GCA_004027025.1 of Myocastor coypus. Classification (NCBI taxonomy): domain Eukaryota; kingdom Metazoa; phylum Chordata; class Mammalia; order Rodentia; family Myocastoridae; genus Myocastor; species Myocastor coypus. The sequence continues at coordinate 26,825 of PVJA010016663.1, forward strand.
AGTATAATTAAATAATATTCAGAAAATTAATTAAATATTAGTTAATTAAAATTAAGTTAAATATTTCAAAATAATATCCCAAAATTCAAATCAAATCATGATTCCAACTTAGAGGCCACAATGTGGTGTATCCTATGTACAAATCTGTAATCAGTCCAGAGTACTCGTATAGTACTTGAATAGGTGAATACATAGAAAGATATGAACTAAGAAAAAGTTTCCATGGTGGTAAAGAATTACTAAGAATAAAACATAACATAAATACTGGAATGGCAAATATATGACCAGAACTAACAGTTTAGGAATAGATAGGACACAAAGTTCTAGTATCTTGTATATATGGACAGTGTCCATGATGCTTACTGGTGGTCAGGTGTCACTTGTGGGACTGAGCTACTGCTATTTCCTTGATATCCACCCTGTAGATACAGAGAAAATCATGACCCATAGGGTACAGAGGAAGTCCATTTCTAGAATATTCTTATGGACATATTCTGCTGCTGTATATAAAGGAATAGTTGAAAGACTGCTTTCTTTTTCTCCTGTGATTAATTGTTCACCCTCTTTAATGGGTTCTTTCAATTCCACATGGAGTTGTGATCATTTTGATCCTTTTCTTGAATATCTTTTAGTAAACTGTGCAGAGTTGGCTTTGTCATCATGAAATGCTTCCGTTGTTCATTGTCCTCGAAGTATTTCACTTCTCCATTGAACTTCAAAGAGAGCTTTGCAGGGTATAATAGTCTGGGCTGGAATTTGTTTTCTTCCAAGAATTGAAATACTTTGCTCCATGCTCTTTTTGACTTGATGGTTTGTAAAGAGAAATTTGCTATTATTCTAATGGATTTTCCTTTAAATGTGATCTGTTCCTTTTCTTTAGCATCTTCTAGTACACTGTTCCTGTTCTGAATTTCTGGGATCTTGATTATTATATGCCTGGGTGTGGTTTTAATTGGGTTGATGTTATTTGGAGTTCTACATGCTTTGGCTACCTGAATGTCAGATTCTTTCCCTATATTTGGGAAATTTTCTGCTATTACTTCTTCCCATATTCTTTTTATATCAATTTTATAGACTCCGTCTTTCACATTGATGCCTGTTGGTCTTATGTTGTTCATCTTTGCATCATCTTAAAGATGTTGAATTATTTTTTCTTGCATCCTAGTTGCCATTAGATCTTTTCTTACCTCTTCGCTAGTTGCAATGGTGTCTTTAAGGTCTGAAAATCTATTTTTTATTTTCATTGAATGGTTTTGGAAGCTTGTGACTGAGGTTTTGAATTCCTGTATAACACTTTAGATCTGCTTCATACATTCTATTACTTTCCTATATTTCTCATTCAAGGATTTCTTCATTTTTCTATTCTCTTTTTTTATCATTGTCTTTAAAGGACTTAGTACTTCTTATATTATAAGTATTATTTCTCTTTTATTTTCTGATCTGATTTTCTCTACGCCTTTCTGCAGTTGTTTCTTTACTTTAGATGCTATTATTCCAGATATTTCAGGTGTGTGGTTTCCAATTCTATGCTACTGTCTCTTGTATTGGTTTTGGGTGGTTTGGGATTTGAGAGTGCATTTTCCTCCTCTTTGTCATTTTGTATAGCCCGGCCTTCTGACTTTTGGTTTAGAGCTTTGGTAGAGTTCTTACCTTAGTACCAGGTCAGGATCTACCAAATTCCAAGTCATCTAGGTGGGTGTGGCTTGGATCTGGCTTCTGAGCTCTGCATCTTCGCTTTGTAGGTGTTGGAGGCAAATCTGCTGTGCCACTCTGGCAAGATGTTTTGTTCCTGGATCAGCTGGGTGGGCCTTGTTTTTAGTCTGTCTCCAGGGAGTTCTGCAACAGTTTTCTACACTGTGCACACTGGGCCTGGTTGCTGGGTCAAATGAGTTTCTGACTGGCTCAGGGTGGTCTCCCTCATATGCCAGGCCTAGTTTCTGGGTTAAATGAGTTTCCCTTGGGCCCCAGGGCGTCTATATCACACACTGTGCCTGGTTGCTGGGTTGAATGAGTTTCCGGCAGGCCCAGGGAGGTCTCACTCACGTGCCACCTGGTTACTGGTTGAGTGAATTTGGCAGGGGTCTACAACATATGCCATGTCTGATTGCTGCATCGAAACAGTTTCCAGCTGGCTCTGGGAGGTTTCGTGTGCTGGGCCGCGGTGCTGGCTCGAATGAGTTTCCGATATTCTAAATTTCCCCACATATTGTGAAAAAAGTAATTATGCATTTTACACAGAAATTTAGAAATTTAACCATATATTAAACTGTAGCAGAAGAATCCTGTGACATTTTTCTTGCCTTGTATTCTCTTTTATTAGTGTTATTAATTACTTTTAGACAAACATTTACTTGGGAGAGAGTATAGCAATCATTGATATGACATTAGAAGCAGCACACATCTAGAAGAGCAGAACGACAGACATTCCAAGCATGGTGCTAGTGTTGCACAGTGTGATCCTCAGTGTAGTTGCTGACTTCACAGTAGTTACTTTTGCATCTTCTAATCTATTCCATTGATCCTCAGGTCTATTTTTTTTTTTTTTTTTTTTTTTTTGCCAGTATCATGCTGACTTTATCACAGTAGCTTTGTAGTATATTTTTAAGTCAGGAATTGCAATGCCTCCTGCCTTATCTTTGTTTTCCAGGACTGTTTTGTTATTCTAGGTCTTTTCTGGTTCCAAAGAAATTTTAGGAATGATTTGTTTTCTTTCTTTCTTTCCTTCTTTCTTTTTTTGTCTTTTTGAGACAGGGTCTCACTGTACAGTTCAGGCTGGCCTTGAGCTCAGTTTTGTAGCCCAGGCTGGTCTCAAACTCTCACCGATCCTCCTGCTTCAGCCTCCCGAGTGCTGGGATTACAGGCGTGTGCCACCACACCCGGCTCCCTTTCTTTCTTTCCTTCTTTCTTTCTTTCTTTCTTTCTTTCTTTCTTTCTTTCTTTCTTTCTTTCTTTCTTTCTTTTGTCTTTTTGAGACAGGGTCTCTATGCAGTTCAGGCTGGCTTTGAGCTCACTTTTGTAGCCCAGGCTAGTCTTGAACTCACATGGATCCTCCTACCTTGGCCTCCCAGTGCTGGAATTACAGGCATGCATCACCACGCCTGGCTTAGGAATTATTTCTCTAGGTCTGTGAGGTATGTTGGTGGTATTTTCATTGGGACTGCATTAATTATGTATAACAATTTTGGAAGTACGTCCATCTTCACAGTGTTGGTTGTTCCTATCCAGGATTAGGGAATATTTTTCCATTTTCTGAAATCCTCTCTGATCTCTTTTTTTAAGTGTAGTTCTCATTGAATAAAATTTTTACTTCTTTAGTTAGATTAATTCTTAAGTATTTCATTTTCTGTTGTGCTACTGTAAAAGGTATCATTTCTCTAATTTCTCTGTCAGTGTGTTTGTTATGTGTATCAAGGAATTCTCAGTATAATTCTTTTAACTCCTTTGTGAAATTGATTCCTAAGTGTTTCATTGTTTTGGATGGCATTACAAAAGGTCTGGGATATTATTCCATAATAACTCTCTCCATGTTTTCACTGTTTTTGTACAAAAATGCTACTGAGTTTTAGGTGTTGACTTTGTATTCTTATATGCTTCTGGGTTTTTTAATGAAATCTACATGCTGGAGTTTCGGGTCCTCTATGCAGAATATCATGCATTTGCAAATATTTATAATTTAATCTATTCTTTTCCAATCCTTGTTCTTTTATTCTTTAATTGCTCTAGATAATGTTTCCAGAACTGTATTGAATAGGAGTGGAAACAGTGGACATTCTTGTATTGTTTCTGATTGTAAACTAAAGGCTTTCTGGATTTACCCATTTAGAATGATTTTGGTTGTTTCTCATAAAAGACATCAGATTGAGGTAAAGACTATTCTGACTTTCTTCACATCTTATATAATGAGTGATCACTGAACTTTTTCAAAAGCTTTTTCTGTATTTGTTGAGATGATCATATTTTTGTGTTGTTCTTGTCCCAATTGATGTGACATATTACATTATGAATTTGGATATTTTAACAGTTCCTGCATTCCTGGGATGAATCCCACTTGGTCCAGATGACTTGCTACAGGATTTTTGCGCCCATATTCCTTAGACAGATTGGCCTGTAGTTCTCTCTCTCTCTCTCTCTCTCTCTCTCT